>JASDQU010227231.1:5296-17338 GCA_032191745.1 Picea mariana | reverse complement strand
TGATGCTACCAGTTGAATGGTCTGTTGTGCTCAAGACCATACCTCCCTAGCTAGGAGGGAGTGTTAATATTATGGTAGCTTCGGGAGGTATGAACCTCTATTGTGACCTATGACGAGATTATAATATTCCGGAAGGAAGCAAAGAAGTAAAGTAAACCCTAGACGAGATGTCGGTTGCAGAAATATATTTAATATGAATTAATTAGTACTCAGAAGGAGAAGTCGGCCCCAGTAAGCCTGCCAGATTACTATAAATACAGGGTGCCAGTTTCTCATTATACACATTCTCAGAATTGCAGAGAGCCAGTTGTGCGCACTGTAGTTGGCAGTTTTGTGCGCAAGTTTCTGGGGAAGAGTGTTGCGCCAGTTTCTAGGTGGGACTATCTGATCAACTTTGGTTACTTTTCTTGCCTGGTGCATTAGCCTTGCTTGGCTGTTGATTTCTACCAATATTCTTCTCTGCTAAGGTCAAGGTGCTCGGAGGGTGGCTTTGGCCTATGGTTGGGTGACAAGGGTATTGTCAATGGTAAAACGAGCACAATCTTTCATATTCTAACAGAGTCGTCCCCCAGTGGTTGGGTGTGCCCATGTGATGGGTGTATCGTTCTCCTCTGTGTGAGAGTTGAGACGATGTGGTATTCCAGATGATTCTGTTGAGTATGACGTTCTTGTGGCTGAGCACAGGGGGACGTGTCCCTAGTGGTTGAGCACCAGTGGATGTGTGGATCCCTTGCTATATTGTCTAAGAGTAAGATTTACATGTAATCCTAATTATGTTGTAAAGGGTACAGGTGTAGAAATTTCAATACAATTAATGTATTTCCTGCTATTCTCCTAATCTAACAATTATATGCCACTGTTAAATACATAATCGCTTCTACTAATATTCTTGCAGAAATTTAAACCACGATCACAAAGTGAAATATCAAGAACACAACACATAAGTTTTTCTGGGAAAGCGTAAAGCTAAAAACCCCACTATCATATATTATGTATATCATGGATNATCAAGAACACAACACATAAGTTTTTCTGGGAAAGCGTAAAGCTAGAAACCCCACTATCATATATTATGTATATCATGGATCATGAAACAATCTCATACAAAACTCTAATCCAAGAGCTCTCAGTACAATACAATCGTCTCACACTGTCATACAAAAATTGACAAATTCATGTGCCAATTATTCTGTCTCCAGACAGCCTGCCTCCTCTGCACAAATCCCTGCAGTTAGAATTCTCACAATGAATTCAAATTGCCTAGTTTGCACATGCTCATGAGCATATCCACTGCATGTGTGATTGCATGAGTGCTCTTCACTCAAATCACAACTGATAGCCAAATTGCCCCTTTCACCTGTTATCTCAACTGGGTCTCCACTGGATCTGACATGCATGTAGTTAACCGTGGTGAATCTTCAGTTGCATGTGAGTTCACTGATTGTGAATTAATTAATAATTAATTCACTGAACTCTCACTAGTGTAAGTTCAATTACAATTAGTACAACTGGGCTTAACTCACTTAACTGAGTTAAACTACTTCACAACTCTCATAACTACACTTATAACTCTGTTACAACTTCAAGTCACTTCCATGTCTTACCAGCCAACCTTTGAACTCGAATTTCCCATAGTTAACTGATTTGCCATTTCAATTAATTATTTCAAGTAATTATGAGATAATAGATTAATATTTATTATCCAATTTATTTAAGGGAAAAGTAAATTAGACACATGTTTCTTGTTGACTTTTCAACAACAGGTCGGCCCCACCATGTAAAGATAATTAATATTGTAATTATTAATTATATTAATTATATTATTAAGTTGTACAGGTCGGCCCTATTATGCTAATAGACACATCATTTGATGTGATAAGTTTTGTATAAATAAAGGTGAATCCCCATTGAGAAGGTGAATCCCCATTGAGGATTACACACTTATCATTGTGTCATCTCATGATTTCAGAAGTTGAGGTCTGAAATTATGAGAACTGCAACACCCTTTTGTGTGCTAGGTTTGGTGGTGGTTGGGGGATCTTCTCTTGAGAATATAACAAAGGATTGCTGGGTTTTCTTCCCTTGAGCAGAAGGGTTTCCCAGGATATTTCTTGTGTTCTTGTGCATGGTTATTCTTCTTGTGATCTTGGTTTACTGCAGCTAGTTATTGTTGCTGTAGTCATTGTGTATGGTTCAAGTAATGCTAAACAAAAAATTAAAATAAACCACATGTGCTTGAGCCAAAAATTAACACAATTGACTTCAATCATTATCCACCTTTATGACCCCAACAAACAGAATTATAATAACCACATAACCATAGTGTTCGATCCTAAAGGTCGATCTCATTTTATAACAGATTGTACGACCTATATGGCCTGCTTCTGCTGCTCCTCTCTCTCTTGGCTGAAAAATTCAGAAAAGAAGAACATAAACCCTAGGACAAATTTGCCAAAGTGAAGAATTTCCTTGCTGAAATTTGGCCTCCCAATCTTTTTGACACAAGCGCTCACTCACTTATGCCAACTCCATAATGTCACAATGAGATGTCACAATGTCTCCTTACGTTGCCACTCCTTTTATAGGAGTCTAATGAATGAGTTTAGGAACCCCTTCTAAACTCAACATTAAATTAGAATTGTTTATTCCTTCATGTGGGTGTGAGGCCCCAACATGAGGGTTTGAAGCCCCAACACAAGCCCCAACTCAATATACAAGGGGTTTTCACAAAATGAAAAATGCAATGTGAGTGCCAACAATGATTCCCACATTCCCGACACCAAGGCCAATGTGGGAATACCTCTCGATGCTACAAAACATCAACAAATAGCATGGTATCTAGGAACAGTCTCGAGTCCCAGGAGTGCGTTGTGTTTGTGCATAAGAGAGCAGAGCTCCAGTTGTATTAATGACATCCATATGAAGGATATATAAAGGTGTCTCCTTTGTAGCGTTGGGGTTTGGAGGTTGGCAATAAATACCCGTGGACACTACAAAGAATTTCTGCTTACATTGATAGACAAAGAACAATCTCGAGTTTAGTTATCTCTATCAGATATGGTACATTTAATTGTTGCATAGACAACTAACAATCGTGTGCAGGTAATCTTGAGAAGAGAGCACTCCACTTCAAATGGAGCTAGAGACCTAACATTGATTGGCATATTCAGAACTAAGGTTTATTTTCCATTGCATAGTCATCTATTTTCTGGTGTGCAGGTTATGTAAGTGAAGGAGCCAACCAACCAATCTGGAGTAGAGACTGCATAGAGAACAAGCGTTGCAGCCTTCAGAAGTACAAATATCCTTGTATGGGATAGAGGAATAACGACCTAGTAGCCTCCAGAAGACAAAGCTCTTATATAAGCCCGAAAATATAGCTCAAAAGATATTTCCGCACAACGTTTGTGTTGGTGAAGTGAGTGGGCTATAAGTTCCTCGTTTATGGATCAATTGCTACAATTACTTGTTTTGTTAAGTTTTACCCTTCAAAATCACCGTCTACCTCCACTCTATAGCCTTAGCAATCCTACTTTTTAGGGAAGCCCCTCTTGAGTTGGAGAAAAACCAACCAAAAGTGAGAGGAAGAGCTATTGTGGTGGCAATGGGTAGCCTTCCTGAGTTGCATAAGACTAGCTCCTTGATGCTTGGGACTTTACATCATTTGGGGGTGCTAGATTTTGTTGTAACAGTCCCCATTGCAAAAATCTGCCATATCATATGTGGTATTATCTACCAAAAAATCAATAAACCAATCACCGTAGTTAGTCCTATGTCAAGATGCTCTAGAATCAATATACCGATCATTAGCCATTGTTTGCACCCTTATTTGCTGCCACAAAGGTATAGAATTATTTTTCTTTTTGCTCGACAACATTTTTCTCTTTCTTTCCAGTTTGCTTCGACTTTTTGGATTGCACCCCTTAGGGTTGTGGTACTCATCCCACGACGTTTTTCTACAAACTTCACTCATATGGCCAAATTTTCCACAATAAAAACACTTTATTTTTTTACCAAATTTGTTCTTACCAAAAGATTTGCTTCCATCTTTCAGTGTTCCACACTTTCCCTTGTCCCTAAACTTTGTTGCAAGGGCACCCTTTGAAGCTCCATTGCCACTATCACTACCAAATTGCTTTGCCTATCTATCTTTGAAATTGATTGCATAACTTCTCAAATCAATTGAATTAGATGTAATATTCAATGTTTTAACAAAATTTTCAAAAGAGGGCGAAAGATTCTTCAAGGCGATTGTAATGAGATCTTCTTCATCAATTTCCTACCAATGGTTGATCATTGATCTCTCATAACTTTAATTTATAATAAATGTTCCGAAAGTGACTCTCGTTCCATTTTATAGAAATAAGTAGATAAGATAAGATATGATATGTTTATTAATGTCCAACAAATGACCAAAAGTAGGTCAATAGGACTATACAGTACATAATTGGCAATCCATAGTAGGAGTGCAAATGCCACTCCTATAAAAGCAAAAATCAGAGCTAACATATATGGTCTAAACACAACTATCACAATCCCAAAAGGAAATACAATGATCTGGAGCCAAGTACAAGGAAAAGAGCCTCAATACTCCAAGCGCTTGTCGTTGAACCAAGGAGAGAGGGAGTCCTCTTCTAAAGTTGTATGGGAAGCTCTCCTACCATTTGAGGTGGAAGGAAGGAATCTATGTATAGAAAATTGGCTGTAGGAGCTAGATTTGGGTTGGGTGATGTATCTTTGTTTAGAAGAGGTGACTTGTTGTCAGGCGTTGGTGTAGGGGGGTTGCTTACTGGTCTAGCGTAAGTTGTCACGAAATCTTATAGAACAACTTCTCATGGGTCTCATTGCCTAGGGTTGGGCTGCCTCTAGGGGTTTGACAAATTTGGGGAGTGGAATGGTGTTGCACTATGCCTGCCTCTAGGGGTTTGACAAATTTGGGGAGTGGAATGGTGTTGCACTATGCCTGCCTCTTGGTGCCCCTATCCCTTGGGAGCATCGGGGAGAAAGATGTAATCGTTTGAGTAGTGTTTGGTTAAGTGCGGGGCTAGATATTGTGAGCTTTGAGCCTGAATGCCTCTCCCAAGTATGACGCTAGGCACCACTAGTCTGGATACTAAAAAAAGGTGTAGAGGGAGTTATGAGACTTCTTGAACAAATAGTGGAAGCGACCGCATATCTCATAGTAACGAGGTATTTGAATATAAAGTGCTCCTTTGTCTTTGTCTCAGTCTCTTGGTTATGGTAGAGCTGATGTGATCACTCTTCTTGTGATCTACTTGAAGTTGATGAGATCCCACTCTAAACTAGCCTAGGGGAATCTTGAGCCTATGCATCCAGTGTTGAAGCATGTAAGGGGGTTGCACCATGAGGCCACCTCTAAGCTCCATGAAGTGCTCTACATAAAATGCCATATTGGGTCTTGAAACCCAAGGAGGGGTGATCCAAGTAACTTGGATATACTGTATATAAATATTCTCCCTAATAATCCCATTCATCTTCTGCTTATTAGGTAAGAGGTGGCCATGATCCTCCAAAGAGTACCTGAGCGGGGGAAGGTGGTCTATCAATATACTTGTTGACTAAAGGAAACATGAAACTTTTGAATATCAACACCAATCTTCCCCATAGTGGGGTGGGCAGACTAGGTGATGGCCTGCGAAGATTGGGAAGAAAGATCTATACCTACCGTCAAGTTGGTAAAATCTTTGGAGGCGATGCGACAACTCCCCCAGTGTGAAGATAGTCTCGATCCATAAGGGTTGTGTTGCAAACTTTGTCTAGATGATGGGTTGAGGGACTGTCCTCTTACATTTGATGATGTTGTGGGGCAAGTGGGTATGAACTCTCTTGATGTAGGTTTCCAATCTGACTTGAGCAAGATCTGTCCCCATACCTCTAGACTGTACAAAACTGTGGGTTTGATGATAGAGTCCATAAGATCCAATTTGGATGAGATGTCCTGAAAATGGTGTTGGAAACATTGTCTCTCTATAAAAGCGAGGGACCCATACCCTTGAAGTAAACATGGAAATTAAAAGGGGCTTCTTTGAACAATTGAACATCATCACATTGGTTTTCCCAAGGCTGACCGCCAACTCTCGAAGGTCACAAAACATCCTTACAACATCCATCTGTCTTGTAGACCCAGGCTAAGAGGACTACATCATCTATGAAGAGGAGTATGGAGATCAAGACATGGTGGAGGAGATAATAGTCACTTGGCTAGATGTGCTCGTGCAAGAAATCCTCCAACTTGTCTTTGTAGATCCCAAATAAAGTGGGTGAGAGGGGGCACCCTTGCATCACCTTGTTGGTGCTTCTGTTAAAGTATGGTAATATGTGCACTGTACGAAGGAGAACAATGATCGCCTCATAGAGTTGCATAATAGTGGGTATAAAAATCTCTAAGATACCAATGTCAATGAGCCTTTGGAACATGGCTTCCTACAGAATTGAGTCAAAAGCTTTCCAAAAGTCTACAAAATAGTAGAAGACTTTCGAAGAGTGGTGTCTCACCTCCTCAATTATGGTCCATAGAGTGAGTATATGATCCATTGTTTGATACTTGAGTCAAAAGCTTTTCGAAAGACTATAAAATAGTAGAAGACTTTAGAAGATAGGTGTCTCTCCTCCCTAATGATGGCTCGCAGAGTGATGATATGATTCGTTGTTTGATACTCAAGCTTGAAACCTACTTGTCCCCTACACGAAGGTTTCTCCTCTCAAGCTCCTCAGATAACTGCAAATGAAGGGTGGTGGTGTAGAGGTTCGAGAATGTATGTCCCACCACGATCGTCTTATAGTTATTTGGATCTACACTAGAACTTGATTTTTGACCGGAGTGGATGAAATGGTGGGACCAAGTCGGTGGGAAACTTGTGCAAACAATACAGTTAAACAAATCAACAACGTGATGCACCAGTGGGTGTATACCATGTTTGAAGAACTCTGCCTTAAACCCCTCTTCATCCACATCCATGATAGTGTTCATTTCCCGTATTGCTTCCCGATGTGTATAGTAGAACATGTGGCAAGAGGATGGGGGGTTAACCAAGATAGAGGGTTCACTAGGAACATCGTAAAGGGCATCGGGTTCACTAGGAACATCGTAAAGGGCATCAATGTGGGTGAACATGGATTGAGGGTCGAGATCAACAGGTAAGTTGGGTGATGGGGGAAAACAATATGCTAGAAAGCTTTGGGTGAGTGGCAAAGTGAGTTGTGCGATTCACGTTTCCTTTGTGCTATGAAGAGTCGTTTTTTGTCACGGAGGAAGGACTAATAGGATTTCCATATCAGTGTGTAGAAGGTGGTATTGTGGAAGAGGATGTAACAACGGTGTTTATGAAATGTTTTGCACTCTTCTTCAGACCACTTGTACATGATTGGAATTGGACTCAGAGGAGTAGGTGGGGGAGTTGGTGGTGTAGTAGTAAGAGCTAAGGGCCACTTCTCAAATAATCGAGGAAAGACAATCATATGTAGATTAGGTTGACTCAAGGGACATGAAATTGGAGAGTGGGGGAAGGAGCTTGTAAAGGCGAGGGGTGTAGACATATAGGTCCCCGTTCTTAAAAAACATGGTGGTACGAGGAAGACTCGAGGGTAAAGAGTAGTTGAAGGGTGGGATATCTCATAGTAGCGCAACTGTTGATGGATTCTTTGAGAAAGGTTATACCTTGATCTATAGTATTCATAAGGTGATGGGATTCCACCTTGAATATTCTAGCATTCTTTGCCATCTAGATTTTCCATAAAACAAATCTAGGTAGAAAGGTCCAATTTTTTTGCTATAAGCAATTTACACTCCAGAGGTCTAGGGTAGCTTCCTAGCCAATTCCGAAATAGATGATCACACGACTTAGGAGCTATTACTTCAGGCTGACATATTGTAATATTGACATATTACCAAACTTGAATTGTATACCTGCAATTAAGGAATATGCACCAAATGGATTCTTCTCTATTATTGTATAACACACACTTTGAAGAGCCATGGATCCCTTTATTTTTTAGATTATCCCTTGCGAGAAGCTGCTTATTAGCTAAAAGCCAAACGATGTTAACCTTTGGAATGGAATTTTTCATCCACACTTGATTTCAAATATTGTTCTTCTCTTGGAGTCCAAAATTCATTTTGAACATCAACTTGTATCCTTGTCTTACTATATAAGCACAGGGGGAGTCTTCCCACATGATCTAATCTTGAGAGGTATGATTTTGTGGAGCTTTCCCTCTAAATATTTCACCATCAACCTTTCCTAATCTTTAACGAGGTCACCTGAGAAGGGAATCTCATCCACGTTTTTCCATCATTCACCGGGCCTCCCTAATAGGAAATGCCTGCCAAGGTGCTCAACTTTTTGTGATCGACCACTCCTTAAGCTACGATAGGTCCACTCAATTGACTAAGGATTTTATCCTCCTAAATGAGGGATTTAAGCCCATTACCAAGGTTACAAGACAACTTGGATTTAATTCGACGAGTACAGGTCTTCAACATTCTCCATAGCATTGACCTTGAAATAATGGAGAGGGGAGAGTTAAGGCATTGATCCTTGCCCAAGTAGCAACAGAAGTAATTTTTAAGGAGAGATTCCATTGACCAAGATTTCTCACCTGAAATGAGATGCCACAATATCTTGGCACCCATTCCTTGGTTTACCAACTTACCGTTACTCTGGATCTTGGATCTCCAAAGCTTGTTCTGTTGGGGGGCAAAGAACTATTGCCCATCCCACTGATTGGAACTTCCTTTTGTTGGATTGCTTTCCACCTCAAATATAAGAGGAATGGAAAAGCTTCCCTCTCTCCTTGAGGACATGCATTGGAGTAACAAGTACCAAGAACAAATAAAGGGGTGCTGAAGAAAGCAATATTAAATCAAAGTGATTCTACATTGAAGATTGAGCCAATTAGCGCCCCCCATGACAGGTGTTTTCTTTTCATTTTCTCTAGAGAAGGATTCCAATGCATATGGGTTAATACTTACATGCATTCAGAATCTCAAGGCATTGAAAGGAAGTGTAGTGCTCTTCCACTAAGAATCCCAAAGATTCATATTCGGTGGATTATTCCATGCAATAAATTTTCATTTTCTCTTGTTGATCTCCCTTTTAGAGGCTTCCAATAAAGTGTCAAGTATTCTCTTAAATCTATTTGCAATGATTATAAAGGCTTCTCCCAAAAAAAGAGTCATCTATAATTAAAGGGTTTAACCCCCTTGGCTATAGATATTCTTGGGGGTGATTCTTGCCACATGGTTTCTTTAAAGCTTCTCCCAAAGGTTTCTTCCAAAATGATGCATGTTTATGGAGATAGGGGCAACCATGTCTGATACCCCTTGAAGCTTCAAAGAATCTTGTGGGTCTTCTATTTACTAGTAGAACGATCCATGAATAGTCTATGCATACTTTCACCCAATTAATCCAATTGCTTGCAAACTTATACTTTTCTAGAAACGTATACAAGAATTTTGATGAACTCTATCAAATGCATAAGTCCCATTTCCCTTCTTTTGTCCATCATGCTATTGGTTGATTCTTGTACAATAATTATGTGTTGCCATATGTGCCTACCAATTGTGATACCACTTTGCACCTCCAAGATCAACCTTTGGAATTTTTTAATAACGTTTTTGTGCCACTTTAGTGGAATTAAGATAAGATAATTTTATTGATGTCCAACAAATGACCACAAATAGGTTAATGGTATTTCTAAGTACAACATCGTGAGATACAAAATGGGAGTGCAAAGGCCAGTCCTCCAAAAGCACGATAAAAATAGATCTAATCTATATGATAAAAAAATTATAGTCCAAGCTCAAGGAGTAAAAAATAAACTGAAGTCGTAGCACAAACATGCAAGTGTTGTCGAGGCCCAAAATCTCTTGAGGAGGAAGAAGTCTCATGTGCGGGGATGCGAAAGGCTTTATGCCCCTCAAGGCTATTCATTGGGGAAGAAGAGGGGGAAAGACATCGTCCCTCCTCTGAACCAAAGGTACCTGTTTTTGTGTCTCTCCTAGCATCTGAGGCCGTAGGAAAGAAGCTCCTGATAAAATTATTGGTTGGACAACTTGGAAGAGTTGGTTAGAGGTATATCGCATTATCTAGACGATGTGATCCTCTACCGAGATCTGGGGGAAATCCCCTAACTGTTGGTGATGTGTGAACTGTCTCGAGACTTGAGGTGACATCTCCATATAGGGCTTGCTTGGGACATAAATGGCCTTCTTGTGTCTTGTAGATCTAACCATAGAAGTGGTATTGTTGTGTGCCTAGTGCTTGGAGATGGAATCACAAGAAAGAAAGATGTTATCAGTCCAGAGGCGTTTAATTTAGGCGGAATGGGATCTAAGTCCAAGGGCCTCCTTCATAAATAGTGCCAAGCCTCTCTTGTTAGGAAACTCGAAGAAACTGGATAGGGAGTTATGGGACTCCTTGAAAAGGCAGTGAAATCACTCTTTGATCTTGTATTAGATGGGGCAGCGGAATATGAAATAATCCTTCGTCTTGATCTTTTTAAGGTGGTAGAGTTGGCAAATCCTATCTCCCTATATGATATGATGATTGGTTTCAACATGACATCAATTAGAGCCAACTTGAAACTACCCTAGGGGGACCCTAAGAGCATATCTACTAATGATGAGACTTGGTACTCGAGGAGTTTTCTATTTTGTTATGTTCTCCCCACTCCTTTAGAGGATGGACCATTTGATGTTATTCATGATGTTCTTTCGGAGAGGCCGCTTTTCTGTGCTCTGGTTTTGGGGAGAGTTCCCTTCAGGCTTCCTGGTATGCTTTAGTTAACCTAAAAAGGGCTTTAGGGGAACACACTGGTTCTTCTGAGGCTGCTTCTAGCTCTTTTTTTCTGGAGATACCTTTCCTTCTTCCCTTTGATCATTCTCCAGATGGCTCATATCTATGAATCCTGAGTGTGGGGTCACTAAATCGTTACCTTTCAAACCGACACATTCTCATATTTGTTCCTGGACAACCCAAGAGCCCACTGGAAGAGAGTTTTCCTTTTCTGTCTCTATCGCCTCTTCAATGAGGTCGTCCTCAACCCATCGAGTTAGCTGGATTGAATTGCTCTTATTTTAGTTGTTGCTCTGTGCTTGCTTTCTCCTTGTTCTTTGGGGTTTGGAGTTCTCATCATTTCCTCATTGAACTGGGATTTGCTTGATTTCTTCTTCTAGCACTGCAAGCTAATGCTAGCAATGATCTGATCTTCTCTCTTTGGCTACCAAACTCTCTTTCTTGGTGTCTGGGCATTTGGATTTCCTGTATTAGTATGTTTTTCCCCAGAAGGCTCAACTTAAGTTTTTTGCTGTTGATCTTTTCATCCCTTCTTTTTTTGGCTATGGGGATTCCCCTGGGGAGAAAGGTTCCTTTTTGTGGATTCCTTCACTTCCTTTACAAGATCTGTTTCCTTCGATTTCTTAGGACATACCTACTTGAAATGACCATACTCTTGATAAAATATGCATTTCAAAGGAATATTCTCATGGTTGATATCTTGCTCCTAGACCAAAGATCCTAGCCTTAGAGTTACTTTGTTTGGTAAGGGTTTCCTTAGATCCATGTTTATGCAGATTCTGGCATAGGTTGCCCAACATGTTGTCTTGTAGTTTTGCCATTTTCGCATAGGATCCAAGAGAATCTTTTATACCCTTGAATGAATACTCATTTCCATTGCCAGGAATGAGTGGTGATTGCAATGATATTAACTTCTACTCTTGGATCAAAATCCTGGTTCCAAAACTTCATAAATAGATTTGTTGTGCTCATGAGGCATGGTCCAGATCCCAAAGTAACATCTCTGTCCTCGGCGAGAATTTTTTTGAGGTTTGGGATGAGGTTCGATTAGGGTTCAATATATATAGCCGAACTTAAAGCCGAACCTTATTGGAAAATTCGAACCCGAATCGAACCTAATCGTTGTTGAACCAGAACTTGAACCCGAACCGTGTGACTTAGCAGGATATATTAGGATCCTCATCATTAGTGTCACCCTCTAAGCATTAAAATAAGATAGAAAAAG
>JASDQU010227230.1:23530-33547 GCA_032191745.1 Picea mariana | reverse complement strand
TCCACTTGTCCCACTTGCTCCCGGGTCTAAGTCCCATCCCATAACTGCTATCAGTCCCTGCTGCCAGGCCTTTACCCTTTTCATTCATGACCAGCCCCCTTCGATGACTTTTACCTCCAATCACCTGCCTCCATGTCACTCCTCCATATGTTTTGGCCACCTTCATCTACCACTTCATCCCTAGTGGCCCGTTGTCCATTAATAACTGGATAACATACCCATTGTCATGCTGACCGTTTTCCCACGTCCAACCGACCCATTTTTTAATAAAACAACCGTTTCCCTTTTTATTCGTTATTCATCCATCGTGCCAGAAAACCCCTATTCCTCCATTTCTCCTGCATCAATCTCACCTACAGTCATTCGACCCCACTAATGTATTGTTTATTGCAGGTACAGTTGCCAAAATGGTGTCTAAGACAAAGCAAGTTGAAGAGGAAGAGAATCCATTCATTCCTCCTTTGGTTGACCTGGATAAAATTCCCCTGGTCGATAAAGATCGCTTGATAGCCGATACTATATGCAATTTTAACTTTTATGATCTCCAGTCGTGGCTCCGGGAGGTTTTCCTGGACCAGAGCGATGAAATTTGACTCTGGGAGTCCAATTTTCCCCTATATCTCTTCCCCCAGATTCATAATTTCCCCGAGTTTTCCCTCCAATGCCAGGCCCACTAAATCCCCGACCAGAGAGCCATCATTTCTTCATCTGGAGACGTCCTTTTCTTCATCACCCCTAAAGATGTCGACCAGATGTTGCAAATTACCCGTGCGGAATCTGCGTCCCCCTTCAATTTAGAAATCCTCACCAAGCCATACCAGAAAATGAATTTCCCTCAGAGAGCTCAGATTTTCGAGTTTTTTCTTCCCACTTCCACTCCACTCCCATCCACCAATCCCCCGTACCCTTATTCCATGTTTTCCACCAAAGGAAATCAAATCATTTCTTCTCTGTGTGCCCTGCTTGGATACTATTCTGATCAATGGGTAGATGAGCCCATCCTGGGTTTTCTGTCCATCTTCTCAAACGATGAATAGTTGACCATGCAGTTCGACTACAGCACCTTCTTGGCCAATAATATCCATGAGCAATTTGTTAATTTCGCCACAGAAGGCATGTTTAGGTACTCATCCATTCTGGCTTACATGTTCATCTATTTCCAAGCCGACAGGTTCAATTTCTCCATGCAGAAGATGGACGTCGACGGGAAGCCCCAGCCTGTCACAGCGTGGACTTCTCTTCTGAAACATAATTCTGTCGAATACGACTTCATAACATTCATTGACCATTTTTACCACCCTGTGGTAAGTATGTTGCATGGCATGCCTGAGCCATGAATAAATGATGAAGTCTAGAGAATACTGCATCTCTCGGACAACGTTAAGACAAGAGACTGGTATTTATGCCAGAATCACACCGAAATCAGAGTCTTTGGGTGCGAATTGGCGCCATACAAACTGCCTCAATATGTGCCGGTAAGGATTTTTGCTTAAGAATATATTAGGCAGATAATGAATTCTGATGATATTCATTTTGTTTCCCTTAAGAAAAAGCAGCAATTGAGAATCAAGGGACAAATTGGTTCTTTCATCTGCAATAGCCGAGGCGCAGGGGAAGAAGCAGATCGAATGTTGAAGGAGATGAAATTCTCTACGAGTTTCATCTGGCACTATGATCCATACGGGATCATTTCAGATATGAGGGTGAAAAACAAAAATGCCCCGTATGCTCACGAGTCCAAGCCAGAGATAGAGAAATTTGCGAATCAGACGGTATGGCTACCTAATACTTTGATGGACTTGGAACAGCAGGTTCCCTCTACAAGTGCACTACCCTCTACCACACCTCAGATCCTCAAGGAGAAGAGGCCCCGACATGAGTCATCTCCTCCTGTAACAGAGGTGTCTTCAGAGGAATTCCAAATTCACTCCAAAAAACCGAAGACAGTTTCAACGCCTGGCGCCATAGTAGAACAGGAAGTTCCTACTACCACAGTGACCACCACAGGGCCCAAGCCAGTCATTCTACCTTCCAGCTCGAGTCAGCACAAGGGAATTACAACAGCATTAAAACCCACAGATTCTCCCTTAGATACTCTGCCAAGCAAAACTGGGCCCAAGTTGGGCATTTTTGAAAAATATGACTTGATCATGAAGAAGAACCAGACACTCACTAGCAGCGCTTATGCCCAGTTCTAGAAGCAGTCATCCACAGCTTAGCATACACTTCTCTCAGCGTTCGATACAGAAAAGGGTAGGATGCATATGGCTTACCTCCAAGCACAAGTGCTTGATCCCAAGGTGATATCAGATTACAAAAGGGCCACCTTTGAGTTCCAGGCTAAGGACGTGCATCCAACAGATCAAATGGATCTTCACAAGCAAACTGGGGAAATGGTCTTCCACACTTTGGCCCATGCTTCAGCTTCTGCATCAAAGTTTTGGGTAGCTTTGAGCAATGCCCAGACAAAATTGAAGCTGGAAAAAATATCTTCTTTCGTGAAATACAACAGAATAAAGACGCTGGAAGAACTGGTCATCAAGATCGATTACGACCCGGCGAACGTCAAGGCTGCGGAAGAAATGATTAAAAAGAAAAATGCTGACATCGCATTCTTAAGAAAATAGCTAAAGATTCCTCCAACAGAGGACCCACAGACAAAGGAGATAGCTGAAAAGGAAGGTGAAAAGGATGAGATGCTGAAGTTACTTATGGAGCAGAATGCTCAGCTAAAGGAGATGGAGGATGAGATGGAAAGACTGCTAAAGGCGAAAGAGCAGGCAAAGCCCATGGAAGGCATTCCATTGACTGCTATCCCGATTGCAGGACTGAGCACAACTACAGTGATAGTCGTTCCATCTGCAACATCAGTGCCCCTACCATAAGGAGCAACAGACCTGGCCAAGTCTATGGAGATAATGAACCTGCAAGAGTTAGAAATCAGAAGGCTTAAGAAAGAAGTGGAGAATCTCCAAGAGCTAAAGACTTCATTCCAAACAAGTCTGTCCAAAGAGAAATAGGTGAATGAGCAAATCAGGAAGGAGTTACAGCAGCTCCAGAAAAAGACAATGGCAGGAAAGACTTTGGCTGAGGTCAAAGAGATTATGTGGACAGATATTTCCAAGTCCATAAATTAAATCTGGCCAATGGTTCAAATCATGTTTGAACAAAATGATTTGCTCGAGAGAAGCAAACAGGTTGTGGAGAAAATTAGAACGGAACTGGGAGACATGCCAGCACAAGCTAATGAAATCATAAGGTTCCTGAATTCAAAGACCTGGGAGGAACTCGAAGAATTGAAAATTGAGGACAAGACAGAAACTACATTGGAGGTGAAAAGAGTTCTAACCAAAAGAGGTCTCATGCTTCATCTTGAGGAAAAAATTCAAGTCATGGATCAAGGAGTGCAGAAGTTTTTCCACAAGATAGATGCTCTACAAAGGAAGGGCCTGCCTGGTATGAAGCTCATTAATGAAAAATTAATGACACTCCCTGATTATAAGAAAAGGTTGACTGAAGTGTCTAAGGATAGTTCTAAGTTTGCAGGTATACAGGGAAGCATCACAGGAAAAGCATTCATGGATGCCTTGCAGTTGGATATTAGTATCCAGTATGAGATTAAGCACATATTCAGCATCAAGCCTACATTTTCTAAGTACACTGACATGGGTGAAGTGTATCGGAGATTTCTTAAAGTCACAGTGCCAGGTCATATCAGATGGGAAGAACTGTGTGATCTACTAGATTAGCAGATGAGCTGTCACATCTGGTCACCTGTCCTGTCAGAAGAGGTTGCGTAGGCACCTCGCCAATGGCCTACCCCAGAAATTAAGCGTACAGTTGTATTGAGTCATCAAAACAATTTTGATTAGTTAAGTTAGTTAGTCTAAAAATAGTATGAGCACATCCTGATCAGTTATGATAGGAACGTTTGTATTTTGTATGATAAATACTTCATTTTGGAAGTATTGAGGGTTGTTGATTCATACACCCTATTGCTATCAAACTGTATCATTTTTGAGATCCACCATTAATAAAGAAGAGGCATTTACAGGATTCTTGCGTGTGTTCACTAGTGACATTAATTTTCTAAGTTGAATGTTTTCCTTTCTCTGTGATCATTTTGTTTTCTAGAACTAATCTTTATGAATAGAGTAATGTTGTAGGATTTATCATTGATACCCTATTTCCGATTCTGAAGATTTTAATGTTTTCTTCCAATATCTTCAATTAAGAAATTCTTAACTGCTTGTTAGTTGAAGTTATTCTCCTTATCTTTTCTTCTGTCCGTCATTTTAATTTATAAAGATCCAGTGAATGTATTATCTCGCCCTGTGAAGGTTTTCTTCAGCTTTTCTGGTTGTATCTAATATT
Source organism: Picea mariana (assembly GCA_032191745.1). NCBI lineage: Eukaryota > Viridiplantae > Streptophyta > Pinopsida > Pinales > Pinaceae > Picea > Picea mariana. The sequence goes on along the minus strand of JASDQU010227230.1, from coordinate 29,173 downwards.
TGTTTAAATACAGACCCCATAGCCCAATGGATGTGTAGACTGTCTCAACCAACTTTAAAAACCATTTACAACAAAACCAACAGTTCCTTTAGCTAGCCTAATATTTGAAATTAAAAAAAAGCTAAATCATATAGAGAGATCCCTCTCCAAAGCTGGAAGGGCTAGATCCCAGCTTTAAAAGTGGTTGGTTAAGGTTACCTTAATAGATTTCTTCTTTTTCAACCTCTAGGAAATTTATCAAGTGCTAACATAAATGGCGACCATACTGGGGAAGAACTAAAACTGATAATCTCACGACTTCTTTCCCCTAAAGAAAGTTTGAATCTGAGAAGAAAGTAATGTTTAGAGGTTGATTAACTCTGTACATATTATTTTTCAGAATCTCTCTTTGAACCTTTTTTTCCTCTATGACTGTTCCTGTAGCAGTGCAACCTAATATCGAGCCCGGGCTATCGAATCAAATGCATATCGCGTGAAACCTTTTTGACTTAATCCTCAAAACTGCCAATAACCAGGAAGAACTCGAACGTTCATGGGAAGCCATTGAATGAGACATAGCTACTCAGGAACAAGTGGAAGCTAGACGACGTGAACGTAGAAACCTCCCCTAGTTTTTTTCACCATCAAATTAAATAAAAAATATATATATATAAACCCAAAAAGAGTTCTGGCTCCCAAGAAATTCCACACTCAATCTCATCCAGACCCAGAACCCTCTACAGCGATAGATAATCCCAAGAAATTGTTGAAGCGAAAGACCTTAGCTTCCAGTTTAGTGATTTATACTCTCCTTCACAAATCTCCTTCCTTTTCCAGAGAACCAGATAACTTTCAAAACCTTGATCTTGAGCCTTTTCCGCAATGAAACCTGGTTAGAACATGGTTTGAAACATTTGTGTCTAAGCTCATCTTTGACCCAACTGCGTTGCATCCCCGAACCCATGAAGTCTTGTCTCCTACGACTAAACTACAAATCACTATCTCAGCACCGCCCAGTCCTTCATCGTCCTCGTCTTCCGCCGCTACCTCTCCAACCACCCAGTTTGTCGTCCCACCTCCTCCGCCCATCATGGCAGCTCGATATGCCCCTTTGGTGTTGGCTGCACCGCTACATGCCATGCCCCAAGACTACCAGACTAGGTTTCCACAGTTCGATGCAACCGGAACGTTAAACGCACAACAACATGTGGATAAAATGAACGATTACTTTGATTTACAAGAAGTTGATGAAGTCGACATTCAAATGAGAGTGTTCGCCCAGAGTCTGACAGGAAATGTCAAGAAGTGGTTCAAAGCTTTACCTGTCGCTTCAGTTCCTGACCTTGTCGCATTCCAAAGAAGTTTTCTTGACAGATGGGAGGTAAAGAAAAACCCTCTCCAGATACTGTCATAATACGAAAATATAAAAAGAAATCAAGGTGAAACTGTCCAAGACTACTGCACCCATTTTAACAACTTATATAATGCAATCCCAACTGAAATCAAACCTCCCCCGGGTTTGGCATTGATTAAATTCCCTGATGGATTCGATGCTGACATGTCTTACCAATTAAGAGAAAGGAATGTTGCCACCCTTGAAGATATGCAGAAAAGTGCTATTAGTGTGGAGGCTAATCTGTTGGTGAAACGGGCACGTCAAAGGACAGAAAGGAGAGTCATGATCAAAGAAGAACCTTCCACATCAGCCACAGATTCGAGATTAGATTCTTTGACCAGGGCAGTGGAACTAATGATGGAAAGGATCATTGTGTTAGACATAAATCCTCCGAGAGACAACTCACCTGCCCCTCATATTTGGAACCCCAATTTTAGGAGAAACCCTCCTCAAATCAGGCAAAGAGATCAAAGAGATCAAAGAGATCAAAGAGATCAACGAGATCATAGGGATCAGAGAGGTCCTGATCAGCCGATTAGACCTCCCTTGCAAGAAAAATATGTCGATGAAGGAGGGGAAGTAATTGAGGAATTGGAAGACACTCACATTAACCTCATGGGAATTCATGATAATGAGGCCATTTTCCTCACCCAAGAAGAGAAGGAACTCTTTCTGCTAAATCAAACTAAGGTAAGTGAAGAAGCCGGAGATGCAGAAAAACAGGACTTTGAAAATGCTATTTTGGAAGTGCACCGTCAATAAAACCTGTGAATCAAGAAGACAGAAGGAAATTCCTTGAAAAAGATGTCTGAAACGCAGAAGGTAGCTGAGACTAAGAAAACTCCTGAGAAGGTTACTGCTGAAAGGTCTGCTGAGAAGGGTAAAATTGATGCTCCAGTGAAGAAAAACATCACTATACTGAAAAGATCAGCACAGCCTGAAGTTTCACCTGTTACCCCACCCAGTCCTTCTGAGTGGAAGAATATGGTGGACCAACCAGGATCAATGAGTCAGACCAGGACTCCGGCACCTTTTAGCCTGGAGGCAGAATTGGATAAAATTAAAATTTCTATCCCACTTACAGAATTGATGTGCAGAGGCGGTTATCGTTCATAGGTACTAAAAGCATTATCGATTGAACCTGACATAGGCACCAAGGCCTTGACTATTGGATCAGTGACTCACTCAGACACGGTGAACCTTACTGACGATCATCCCGAACTCCTTTTCGGACCTGAGGTAGATGGTCGAGACGATACTGGTGATGTAGCTCCCTTTTACATCAGTTTGAACATACATGATTTGATATTGCATAACGCCATGTTGGATTCAGGTGCCTCACATAATCTAATGCCCAAAGCGGTAATGGAAAAACTGGGATTGGAGGTCACTAGGCCTTATAAATATTTACACTCGTTTGACTCCAGCAAAGTCAAATGCATTGGTCTAATTAAGGACCTCTGCATCACCCTAGTTCAGATTCCTTCGAAAAGCATGGTAATGGACGTGGTGGTCGCAGACATCCCGCCAAAATATGGTATGTTGTTATCCCGCTCTTGGGGAGCTAAGTTGAAAGGAACCTTGCAGCTGGATATGTCTTATGCCACTATACCAGTGTTTGGACAATAGAGGAGGTTATACAGAGAAACATTGATGAAGTATATGGTCAGCAGTCAAGAGAAGCCTCACAATTACCCCCTTTACTCTGCCCATTCAGATTTAGATTTGTTCATCTTGTACAATTATGGTGATACTGAAGAGCCAGATATTCAGCTGGTGGAAGAGGGAACTAGTCAAGATGAAGGTCCAAAAAATGGTGAGGCAGCAAAGATGGACAATGGAATCACTGAAGATTTTCTCGATGATTTCTGGAGTATGGATTTTGATGGAGCTGTGAGTAAAGAAGGAGCGGGAGCTGGAGTCTAGTTGCATAATCATCGAAAGAGGTATTCAGAAAATCATTCCTATAAGTTAAATTTCCACTGCACTAACAACGTTGTTGAGTATGAAGCTTTAATGCTAGTTCTGAAACTGTTGAAAAAAGTTGGTGCTAAGAAAATAATGGTGAGGGGTGACTTTGAATTAATAATTAAACAAATTAAGGGTGAGTATGTTGCTAAACACCCGCGCCTTAGAGCATACAGGAATGTTTCTCTTGATGCTTTGAAGTGTTTTAACGAGGTGGACTTGCAGGTAATGCCGAGAGGACAAAATATTCTGGCCAACGGATTAGCTACGTTAGCTGCTTCCTGCAAGATCCCTTTTCATCAAAATCGCCCATACACTATTGAAGTAAAATGCAGACCGACAGTGCCCGATAATATCAGGTACTAGCAAGTGTTTGGAAATGACGATCAAATAGACGACTTTCTGCAATGTAAGAAAGATTTTGAGTGTACAAACATAGATGTAGAAAATGAAAACGAAAATGTAAATAATTCTGAGTTTGAAATAGATAGTGTTAATACTGTAAATACAGTAGATTCAGGAGAGTTAGGGGAGGATGAAATGGAGGCCGAAGTTTTGCAATTAAAAAGCAATATTTTACCTAGAGGGCTTGTCCCTTTAGAAGACCTGTTTGACAATGATGATGTAGCTAAGAAACCAAAAATAGGAGCCCATGGGAAAGAGGTAGAGGACTGCAATATAGGAACTGACGAGAAGCCTAGGATGGTCAAAATGTCCAAATATTTACCCCCAGAGCAAAAACTTAAGTACATTGAGCGATTCAAGGAATATTCAGATGTTTTTGCCTGGAGCTATGAATATTTGAAAGCCTATGACACCATCATTATACAACACAGGATTCCCATAAAGGAAGACCATAAACCGTTTAGGCAGAAACTTAGGAGGATTAATCCCAAGTTGCTTCCCTTGATAGAAAAAGAGATTAAGAAAATGTATGATGCCAAGATCATAGTCCCACTATGTTTCTCTAAGTGGGTTTCCAATTTAGTCCCTACACGCAAGAAAACCGGTGAAATCAGACTCTACATAGATTTCTGAAATATGAACAAAGTATCCTTGAAGGATAATTACCCCTTTCCTAAAATGGATCACCTCCTGCAAAGAGTGGTCGGTTCCATTCGTATTTCTCTGTTAGATGGTTTTTCAGGCTACAACCAGGTCCTAGTTCACCCAGATGATCAGAAAAAAACAGCTTTCACCACGCCATGGGGCACTTTCATGTATGTGAAGATGCTGTTTGGTCTAATGAACACAGGAGCCACTTTCCAGAGGGCAATGGGCATTGCCTTCATAGAGGAGTCAGGAAAATTTATTGTCGTTTATCTAGATGACGTGACTGTGTTTTCCCAATCTGATGATGAACACCTGCGGCACCTTAGACGAGTTTTCGAAAAGTGTAGAAGGTTTGGAATTTCTTTAAATCCCAAGAAATGTCTTTTTGGGTTAGAAGAAGGAAAGCTGCTGGGACACATCATCTCTAAAGAGGGAATCAGAATTGACCCCAGTAGAATAGAGGCCATACTAAAGTTAGAACACCCAAGAAATCTGAAGGAACTACAGTCTTTTATAGGGAAAATTAACTTTCTTCGAATATTCATTCCTAATCTAGTTGAGCTCCTCCGAAATATTACAAACATGCTTAAAAAGGATGCAAAAATAAAATGGGACTCAGAGTCCAGACAATCCTTCGAACAGGTCAAACTAGCACTCACAGAAGCCCCAGTTTTGATTAGTCCCGATTTCACTAAAGATTTCTATCTTTTCTCTTTCGCCTCGAAACATACTAAAGCAGCCGTATTACTGCAGAAGAACAGTGAAGGGTACGAACAACCCATAGCTTTCTTTAGCAAAGATTTAAGAGATGCAGCACTGAATTACAATATCATGGAGAAGCAGGCTTTTGCTTTGGTAAAGGCTATAAAGGACTTCAGGGTCTATATTCTTCATTCACATGTCATAGCATATGTTCCAAACACGGTAGTGAAAGACATATTGACCCAAGACAACCCTGATGGGAGAAGAGGGAAGTGGATTGCAGTTATTCTAGAATACGACATAGAAATTAAGCCCACAAAACTAATCAAAGGCCAAGGCCTCGCCAAATTGATGGTTGAATCTAACTTTTAGGCTCTTGACATTAATTTTCTAGACGTGGCAGATGAACAGGGTGAGATGGCGACTCCAAACGTTAAAGAGGTTTTTCTAAACTCTCCATGGTATGCAGACCTTATTTTTGTTTTACAAAATTTACAAGCTCCCCCTGGTTTAACTAAAACTAAAGCTAGATTTTTAAAGTTGAA
>JASDQU010227230.1:0-10287 GCA_032191745.1 Picea mariana | reverse complement strand
CAGGTCCTTTCTTTATTATTATCCAGCAAAATGAAGGGATACAACCTATAGAAAAACCCACTATAACTTCCTCTTCTTTCTCTCACAGTCTCCTCTCTCAGAATACAATACTCACCAACATCCATAGCCGCAATACATTTCCCTCATAAAAGAGGGTTGCCTTCTAGGGCAAAACCCTAACATAATCTCTATCGTTAGATTTGCGACCTTATAATGAACGGTTCATATTTACAATGAAATTACAATATACTTTTACAAGGTGTCGATGGGCGAAATTGGTCGTCCGTCAACTGAGAGAGTGGAACCAGTCCGGGGTTGTCTAATAACCCAAGTCGTTTGGAATGAACCACCCTGACGGGTTTAACGGCTCCGTTGGTCGCTCTAAGGTCCTAAGAAAACCAAAGAGAAAACTAATCTAACTAAAACTAAACAAACTAAACTAAAACTAAATAAAACAAAGTGACTAAAACTAAATAAAACAAACTAACTAAAACTAAATAAAACAAACAAACTAACAATAAATAAAACAAACTATTACTAACACTAAAACAAACTAATACACTAATCTAATTAAAATTAACTACTAAACAAACTAAAACTGAAATAGAACTAAACTATTCTAATAACTATATATATACACAATCTACTAATTACTACTATACTAAATCTACTAATTAGCTGTCTAACTACTTATTGCACTATAACTTATTCACAAATATACAATATTCATAGCTTGCAGATTTGAATAAAACCTGGAAAACGCATTTTTCTTTCTGTCCTAAGATAGAGAAAGGAATTTCTTTTTTGATTTTATAATTTTATAAATAAGAAATAAAACTTACTGAAATTAAACAATCTAATATACTAATTCTACATATATTTCTAACTAAATACTAACAAATACACTAAACGAATAAACAACAAACTGACCTGGAAACACTCCAGATTTGTCCTGTGTATGATGACTTCGAAGCTGGTCGGAGGAAGGAAACTCGCATCAGATGATCCAGAAGCTTCTCGTAAATGATAGGCGGCACTGCTCTTTTAGTTGTTTATAGGACAAACCAGACATAAAAAACCATGACAATTATATGATTTATAAATCTCTACAATAAGGGAAACCTGTTATGCAAAAACTTATACTTATTAATTCAACTTATGAAGAAGAGAAATCTGTCATTCACAAACTGAATTAAGCAATTGCTATGTCTTTTATACACTTGGAAGAAATCAGATATGGATTATATTGATCAAAACATATCATTTGCAAAGATTAAGATAGCTAAAGTAGTCATTAACCAAATGCAAATAGATACACATAAACATAAAACAAAATATTGATATTATGAAAAGCTAAAGTTGTGGCAGAATATCAAATTCTGTCTCAGTCTGTATTAAAATTCCATATCCTTGTTCTCCCACGAATGAGGATGAGATTATTACAAAAATAATGAGTATTTATAAGTTTTTCCACAGGGTAAAACCTCCTTGTGGATAATATCAAACAGTTTACATAATCTGGGAAGATATTCCCAAAATCAACTAAACTAGGAACTAAAATGAAACAAACTATTTCAAATATCCTCTAAACTGTCCATCCAATCCAATGCAATTTCAAATTCACCTAAAATGGACCAAAAATAACAAGTTAGAGAGAAATTTTATGAGCAAAACAATAAAAATTTGATTCTACAGACTTAGCTACAGAATCATCTGATTTTGTAGCTAGTCTAAAATAATATACAGAATCAGAATTAGAATCAAATCAAATCTTTTAAAAGAATTAAAACCAATTTTCTTCCAATGATCATTTAAAACAAATCACTCAAGATTCAAATGATTTTATCATTCAACATTAAACAGGATCAAAATTATTCAATCGAAAACAAGGGTAAGAATACTCTGTTTTTCTGTTACCATAAAATCGGGTCGAACAGTAACAAGACTGTTTCATATCCAATTGAAATCGATAATGAATCATATCGTATGTGATACAATCTAATCCAACACAACCATTTTCCACTCGTTATAGCTATAATGATATAGTACAAGATTCATATCGTTTAATTGAATACACAGATGGAAAGACTGTTTCGATTATGTGTAAATGAAGTCATACGTAACAACATCAACCCAACCAATTTTTTTATAGATTTCGATCATTGATCCTTGCACAGTCAACAGATAGGATCGATTAATTGTGATCACAATCTTAATAGAATCAACAAAAGTTATAATTGAAAACTGGGCAAATAATCTTGAAATCATTAATTTCAAACAAATCACGACTGAGTTTAATATAGAAATAAATCGTGAATCTGGATATAGCCAATCTCGTTCTGCAAATCAAATTCAAACAGAATATCCATTGCAATTACAAATCCAACTGATAACATGGTCGAGCTAATAATAAACCAATGCGAATTAACCGGCTGGGTTTTTAACATAACCGTTATGAATTGAATCTATTCACGATTTGGGTGTGTTTGTATAGAGTCACATTGGAAATGATCCGAATTGTATTCCTGTTGCTCAAAGGTCATATGGGACATAAAACCATAACAATTGACCGTATCAAAACTGTTACCAATCATAGCGTATGCATTATAACGAAATTGAATCGAAATGTGATCATTTTCTAAATTGAATATGAGGAACAATTCCTGTCTAGAATAGGTACAAACAAATTTGATTGACAGCAGAGCATCCATTTTAACTCAATCAAACAAATCAAATCCACACTAAGATCAATCAAATCGATGAAAATCTAATGGAAGCTAAACTGGGAATGATTGAAACAATGAAATTCCATTTAGTCAAAACAAAGCTATATATATATATTGCATGCAATGTAACAGAGCCATCCAAATGAAATGAACAGAGCTGTTTAAAACTGAAATCAAATCATTATATAAACCTAGATTATTTACACAATGAAATGAAACTTTCCATACCTGTGTAGCGACGAGGCTGCTCAATTATACCAGCTTGGAATTAACAACAGCCATGGCTGATTCCACGTTTTTAAACAGGATGGAACCGATCATCTTTTGCTTTTTATCTATAGCTTGTAGTTTGGCCTTTTGACTGGTCAGGGCTACAATCTGGTCCTCTAGTGACTGAATCTTTGACTGGAGTATTGGGACATCATTATAATACCTCTCCAGCCACGAATTGCATTGATCACAGGGTGACACTGTAGGTTTAGACAGAACATGAGAGGGTTTGGGCGAATGACTGAGGGTTTCACAAGGCAACTTAATGCTTGGGTAGTTAGGGTCATTTCGTAGGCACAGGGGTAGGTTTGACACAAATTCATATGAGGGTTCGACACACAAACCTTGCGAATAGGGGTATTTGCTAGCCAAGAAATGCTCTACCTCCGAATCAGAGTCCTCACTCAACACGATAGGATTTGGATCGATAGGAGGTTTTGGATTATTTCTTTCCATCCGTGAAATTAAATGTGCATTCCTTTTCCCTTTGGTGTTTGCAGTGAGGTGGGCCTTGGGCATTTTGCTCACAGGCTTAACAGTCTCAGCACTCTTAGTCGTAGCGTGGGGTAAGTCGATAGGAAGGTCAGCCGAGGGTTTAGGTAGAAGGATATGGTAGGGTACTAGGGGTACAACCTTGACCTCACTCACCATAGGTTTGTCGACCTGTGTAGGGTTCGGATCCTCAAAACCATTCCGAGAAAAAAAATCGCTCCAACTATCTTTGTGCAAAGTCAAATGATAGACAACAATAAGTTTCACCAGCCCATAATGAAAAAGGATATTATCAGCCTGGTTTCTTTTGTACTTCTTTGACATTTTAAACAGGCTTCTATGCAAATAATAGGGCATATTGAGCTGATAACCGATAAAAACCATAAGAAAACGTAGGTGGTGTAAGAACACAAACCCAAATCGACCCTCACAGGTGATAAACTATTTGATTATCATCAATAAATCATGCCAACGTTGTTTAAGCATGGTCACGGGCATACCTCTATCACAGGAGGTGATTTTACGCGATTGGAAGAGAAGTGTCCATGGGACCTCCTCTACTTTGCAATTCTTGGACCATCGTTGTCCAGTGGTAGGCAAACCCGTAGCAAGACTGATAAATTGTTCATCAATTTCCAATTGAATATTGTTGACCTTGGCTCGACAGCCATCAAAGGTCATGGCGAATTTTCGAGCTACACAGAGGTTAAACCCCTCGAATCTTTGTATAAATGGAAGCCACCCATTTTCCTTGAGGTCACTGCGAGCACTGTCAAACATCAATAAAGTTTGTCTCCCATTGGGTTCATCTCAGATGACTGGTGCCATGAATCGAGCACATGGTAAGGGTTTGGTTCAAATTCACCAATGCATAGGAGCAGAGTTGTTCGGTCTAACAAAAATGAACGATCAAAGGGGGAAAGCATTAATGCGCGCATGCGAGGGTGGTGGAGTTATTCACCACCATGCACAATAATTATGGTAAAGTACAACCACCAAGTTCCACAACTATTCAAACAATCATAGCATAGCTCAAAAACCATATCGTTTGGCCAACCAAAGAATCAAATGGTGAGTGTTATGCCAACGCGCCAAATCAACTATAGTTTTTCAAACCATTGACATTCAACGTGAAACCAACCCCAATTGTTAAACATACACTATTGTATAAATCAAAAGTTTTAAAACATTGTGCCAATCGATACGCATAAAATTGACAAGCCAAGAGCTATAATAAGGATCACATCATATATATAAAAACAAAAATAAATCATGACCCCTATGCAATTCATAGAATCAATGATTAGGCAAGTCATAGAATGCAGATCCAAATGCTCAATGTCTTACAAACTCAAAGAAAATCAAGTCATATAATCAATCGAAGTATAATAACTGATCAAAGGATATTGCCAATCGTGTAACGATCAATAAAAGGTAAGCGCAGATGACAAAAGTAATAACCATAGTTCAGATAATGATCGAAAAACAACTTCGAAAGGAGAATTTTTCACGCTTACAGTCGTGAAAACTTAATGAAGACAAATGTGTCAATGTCGCAAGAAATGAAAGTGTTGTCTATTTGAAAAATGCGACGAAAAACTTGACGTTCGCAAGACATAGGTGTAGGAAGCTTATAGGATAATAGAAAAAGGTGAATTGGCTACCAACACAAGGCAATTTTTTCTTTGGGGGCTTCGCCCCCGAACCCCCATTGGGGGCCCGCTTGCCCCCAGACCCCCCAACTGGGGGGATAGCCCCTCTGCACTGCCCTGCGTGGAAGAGTGTACATACCTCTGGGGTGTAAATACTTCATGGGGTATAAACATGGCTGAAAGTAAAATACCTCTAAATCAGGAAGATAATCAGGCTCCACAACCAACACTTTCTTCGTATTCAATCAAATTATCACTCGGTTCGGTATCCCAAGTGAGATTGTCATTGATCATGGAAGTCACTTTAAAAAAGAAATGATGGAAGAACTAGCATCTAAGCCGGGGTTTATACATGGTCATTCTTCTCCTTATTACCACCAGGAAAATGGACAAGTAGAGGTCGTCAACAAGTCTCTCAAGACCATTTTGCAAAAAATTGTCATTCAGAGTAAGTTCGACTGGCACATCATGCTATATCCCACACTTTGGGCATACCGACCTCGATCAAGACTACCACCAACTTTTCCCCTTTCTAGTTAGTACATGGTGTGAATTCGATATTACCTATTGAATGTGAAATCCCTTCTCTTAAGTTGGCATTCACACTCCTACCCGACACTTCTTATCTCGAGCGATGCCTTGTACACCTAGAGAGTCTTGACAAGCAACATCGAGATGCTTCTGTGGCTATCAAGGTGAACAAAAGACATGCCAAGGTCTAGTACGATAAGTCTATATGTCCTTGGTTATACATCGAGGGTGACTTGGTCCTCTTTTATGATCAAGCAAAAGAACCACTGGGGGTAGGCAAGTTTAAACCCATGTGGCACGGTCCTTATATCGTGTGACTTGTTCTAGAAAAAGGAGCCTAGGAGTTAGAAGATTATGAAGGGAATATGTTGGTTGAGCTTAGGAATGGGATCTACTTAAAAATATATTACACCTGAGCCCCAAGCTTGGGCAGAACTCTTTGTATACTAATGTAAATTAGTGCATATATATTTCCCCTTTCTTTCTGTCTTCAACTTGCTTATTGAGTTTTCCCTTGGTTGGCGGATGTCAATGGAGTCTTCAGTTTACCTAAGATTCGCAGATGGAACCAGTCATCATACATGGAACTTGGCTTCCACCACTTGGGTGGTTCACTCACTCGAGGGTCTATTGGTGTCTTTAGGTGCCGTATGCTTAGTGCCATCAACGAACAATGTGACCGAATATAGTGTCATTATAGAACTTTTGCGCAATGCTATCTCACATGGTATTCTCTGTTTAGAGGTTCGCCTGGATTTCCTAGTTAGTAGTATGTTAGTTGAATGACAGTTACCACATGCGTGATCCTACTTTACTCCGATGATTCATATGGGTACATCTTTTAGAATGACAGTTTCATTTTATTACATATTACCACATTCCTAGGAGTTCTAATCATGTATTTGATGCTTATGATAATTTCATTTTAGATTGGCATTTGTCACATAATTAAAGAAAATAAAACCATCTCATAAATGTACACATTGTAAAATATAAGTAAAGTCGAAGATCCCTTTTTATATATTCAAACAATATGTTGTTTATAGTACAAAATTGGGGTTAATACCCTCAATACATATACGATTGGTACTACAATATCCACGACATCTACGCCTGTGGCCCCAGATGTGTATCATGGTAACAAAATACAACATTTATGATATGCCGAAAGAGTCACAACCAAGCTCTGGGTACACCAACCACTTGTCGCTGCATGGCTTCAGGAAGATCCTCTAACTGAACCATGGGGATCCTATGAGTCAAATGAGACAGGTTGCCCTGCACTTTTTGTAGGACTCTCTCGGCTTCTGCTCCCATCGCCTCATCTGCTCGGTTACTCCGTTGATGTCGAGGAAACCATTCTGGTCATCATGGACCCACGTTTGCGTTACACAAGTGTCTAGTTAGCACTTAAGCACCATCCAAAAATATTTTTGTTCTACTATACAAAAATGCAAAATAAATGAAATATTTAAAAACATTTGACATACCTATGTAGTTGTAGGCGGTCCCTACTGGGAGCGGCATGTCTGGATCTCCTTGGAAGTCTATCCCTGCACAGGGATAGTCATATAGGGAAATGACCTGTCGCTGCCACAAATAGAAGAAATCCTCGTTGTAGGGTGTCAACACCCTACCTCCCCCTTACTGCGTCATTACCTCAGTCCACCATGCCATGGCTAGATCGTGAGGTCCTCTCGGAAGAATCTTGACTCTAGGTCCCAAACCTGGAACCCGCTCAAAGAAGAAATTGCATAGGATAGAGGCAAACCCAAAATTCCTCTTACTCCCCTGTTTGCACTCTGGCAACTGGCTCTTCATATTTTCCAGTAGTGAGGTACACCAGTCATATACTGTGGGTCTCATACACTGCACTTCATAGAACATGAGTGGCCTCGATTCCTGGTGCAATGGGGCCGAACCTGTTATCCTGGTCAATACAGGCACAACAATCTTCAGGTTGAGATTGTTTATTGCTTGGATAGGGAGTTGACTCCCTACCTTCAGTGTCCCTTCTACACAGTGGGCATTGATGTATTCCTCTATTTTCATTATTCTCCCTTCTCCCCGTGATTTGAGGTTTATGATCTCTCCATGGCATGATAGACCAGTCAAAAAGTAGATATCTTCTACTTCAATCTTCCATGGTTTCCCATCGAGGTTGAAGCTTTCACACTCAGGGTCCCAGTAACCCTCAGGCATCTCGAGAAACCTCACCTGAACCCTCATCCATTTAAGGGCCTAAAATTTATATAAGCCACATATCTTTAAGGCCATTTGGGCCCTTGGATATCGATCCACAATAGCATCGACCTCCTTGTGCTCTCTTTCTCTCCATTCAAGAACCATCCTTCCAAGGACATGTCAAAATTTGAGTTAGTATTATTAAAACTCATTGTTTGCGTGCATGTACATGATCTGCTTCACTTACAGTCACGTATAGGGCTGGCTATACATGCCCTACATTTTGCACAGGTGCGTATAACTCATTGTATACGCGACCCAATAGGAGATAACCCACGTACACCGAATTTCACATTTTATGCCCTCAATTACTAAATATTTGGAACCTAATTTAAAACTTTAATCCACTGGAAATGAAGAGGAAGAGAAGAAGAATTACCTGTTCTAGACAGTTTATGATTTCGTTGACTGACACTCCCGCAATCACCATTTGAATCGTGGAGGTATTTTGGTCCAATTTGCACTATTTGGGTAAAAAATCAAAATGGTATAGTAATTTTTGGTTTTGTTACTATTTATAAACAATTTTTACCCACTTTCTATAGTTTTGAGCCATGTTTTCACCTAATGGACTAATACAAAGGTGGATTGAGTTGGTTTTTGTAGTTTTCACCAGGGATTATTGCAGATTTCAACGTTACATTGGTCGTTCGTCACCACAGAAAGGTATTTTCATTACCTATCATATAGGATAAGTATCCATTCCATCATGAATTTTTGCATTATCCTATAACTATCACTTTTTATGCCATAGGTACGAACCCATTTGGTGCGACACAGAACCCTCCATCTACTATAAGTAGTGTCATTATCAAGTGGTAGAGACTTATCGAACATGGGTGCCCTAGTTAGATCCTCTATTGCATCTGGTGCCCATGCATAGTTTTTTCCATAGGACCGGGAGTCCCTCATAGCTAGTACATGAATTTATGCTGAGCCTCATTTCTCACTCATAAACATGCTCCCTTATACCCCGAGGACTCCCAAACGAGTTTAATTTAAGCTCTTTTCCAACTCGTCTTTAAAAAGAGAAGATATTGGCGAGTGATTTTTCCCTTTCACACTCGTTAAATTGGACTTGAAAGGTAGTGAGTCTTAGTTAATCTCTTTTTCAACTCATTTTCAAAATGTGAAAAGATTGTTGAGTGAACTTGTCTCTTTCACACTCGTAAATTAGATTTGAAAAGACATCTATTTGGCACAAGTTTATCCATTTTTCACACCAAGTAGACTAAAAGACATAAAAAAGGACTTTTTTGGCATTAAGTTGTGATTTCATCTCATGCCCTTTCTTGCAGTATTGAGCCTATAACCGGTTCTCGCTTTGAGTTATAAACCGTTTTCCTCAACAACTTTGCATCATCAACCAAGCATTGAGCATATGTATGTTCCACTGCTGGAACTAGTTTTGCTTACTTGTGAAACTCGTCTCCTCCTCTGTATCATAGCTTTCATTTGTTTATGAAAAAACAAAAAAGATGGGTGGGAAGGGAGTGTTATCTCATATTGGCAGCAGTCGTTTTGCCTTTGAACAAAGCACAAAGTTATTGAGTCCATTCATCATCATAATTTTGGGATTAGCATGGCCTTAGGAAGTTGAGCTCATTACAGAGTCTTCTCTACCGATTGGTTACTCTTCCAGTCCCTATAGAGATTTCATTGATACCTCTTTCATATCATGGTTTCATCATTGGGTTTATGCTGTCGAAGTCCTCCATATGTCTCACTATCTTTTTCAAAGGAAGTCTATCAACCTGTGTCGTCCACTCCTCAAAACTCTTGACTTTGCATGTCAGCCATACCCTAAGTTTGTCTCAAAATCACACGATACTATAGTCCTATCATGCACCCTGGCCCCACTTTCATCATTGGTAGGTAAAATTGAACCCAACAGTCGACATTTCATCATTGGTCATTGACTGGGTGGTTTCCCTTGTGTTCGACGACAAGACATCTATTCACACACTGGAATTTGTGTAGTGTCTTGGATGCCATTAGCCTTATTGGTGGTTTCCTCGCATTTGTCAATAGTTTTTCATCATTGGTTGTTATTTAGAGGGTATTTCTCATGTACCTCTTGCACTTGGCACACGTGGAAAACGCACATGGTCGTTGGTTCATGAACATATTCTGTTGGATCATGTTGTCATTGATGCCAATGGTTTGATTACTTGGGAGATTGTTGGATCATATGTCTTTGATGTAAATGGTTTGGTTTGATTGATGCCATTGGTTGATGTCAAGTAATTGATTGATATGATTCCCTTGATGAGAATGTTATATGTCCAAGTGGAAACCAATCGATGCAAAGGTAAACAAATGGATGAACTCCAAAGTGGTCCCCTTATGGTGAAAGCCCTCACGGGAAGACG
>JASDQU010227226.1:5808-17236 GCA_032191745.1 Picea mariana | reverse complement strand
ATCATGTATTACTGTATCTCTGTGTTTATGGTTGCATCTCTGATATATTTCTGTTATATTACTGGATATACGCGATATCTCTGTGCATTTCTTTATTATATCTCCGCCCTCATTTCGTGACGAAAATAATCCGGATCAAAATCCTCCTTTGTCGAAGTCCCATTGGCATGCATAGGTATCTGGGTGAGATTTCCACATAGGTTTATCAACTTTCCTCTAAATAAACCTATTCCTCCCAATGAAGGAGTCATAGAAGGCTTCCATAAAAGTTCCCAAGTTCTTTCTGTCATGATATTTACCCGTGTTTCCTCATCTAGAACATAGTCAATGTCGAAGTCTTCTATTCTTTCTTCAATGCATGATTTTTCTTGGAAGATCTCTGATAAGATGACATGTTAGTGGTCATTCAGGGTTTCTTTTATCTGTAGAAATAATTTCTCTAATTCTTTCCGGGGTTCTTCCATAATCATAGTTTCTTGATCTGCCTTAGGGTTTTCTTGTCTCATGTTCATTCCTTCAAGCTTAGCAATCATTCTAGGGAAATCCAACACTTCATGGTCCATAGCTTTGCAACAAAGATAACTAGGTCTTTTCCCAGGGCATTCCTTAGCAAGATGTCCCAGTTTTATGCAACTGTAACAAAGGGTTAATCTTCTCTTTATTTTAAATGATCCCTAGCCTTTCTTGTACTGCGTGCTAGGATCATGGTAGTTAACCTGCAAAAATTTCTTTCTAGGATCCTGCATCCTCTTGTTAGTCCAAACATTCTTTCTATGCATAGGTATAACATATCTTTCACTATTCTTATTAGATCTACACATATCAAACCTTCTTTCAGCTATTAGTGCCCTAGTTTTCAAGCTAGGACATAATCTATCAAACATACCTAGATCCATACTGTTGAAACAAAAATTTCCACTTATCTTACTTCTACAGAGCACAAAGCTTTCAGATCTAGAACTTTTCACTATTCTTACCTTTATCAAAGCACAAAGTGTTCATATCTTACCTCTTTTCTTTAGATCAGACTTCTTTTCTTCAGAACAAAGCTTCACAAACTAAGTAGAGTACTGCACACTAGATCTATGCACAGATCTTTCACAATTTCAGGTCGGATCTTTGCACAAAACTTCTTCTTTCTGAGTTCCCAACAATCACAGTTTTAGGTCCCAACAACGAAACCATTTGTTGGCACAGGGGTAGACCTAAGTTTCAACGCTACAATAGTGCACCAACAAAACCCTAACTACAGGCTCTTTTGGAAACACCTACAAAGCATATGAAGTCTCACCTGAGGTAGAGTCAGGGGTGGTTGCATGACTCAGGTGTCTGCAACCTTAGTTGGGACACATATCTGTGATTGTAATACTTAACAGAGCACTCATCACTGATAGGTCATCAATATTTAACCACTATCTACTCCATAGATAAAATAGAGCATCGCATCATTCATTCATATTTGATGTATCTAAGAACTTATCATAGAGGGGTAGCTTAGATTTAGTAGATTCAAGAACTAATCACATTCACATAGGTCAGATCTAGCATCCATATATATCGTTAGCACAAAGCATAAACAGATCTATCTATCTATATCAAGCAATTAGCAATTAAATATATAAAACACATGAACACATCGCACAAAGCATAGAAACACAACATGTATGTGGTTCACCCCCACCCTGGGGCTATGTCCACCAACTCTTCTTCTTTATTATCTTTGGTCAAGCTTTTTACAGGTACATAGCATCAAAATCCTACTTCGCAGAATATAGAAGATTTGCATGCACTCCACTAGATCCTCCTTCTTCGTGCTAGGGTACAACACCAATACTTCCTACAATTACTTGCATGTAGCTCTGCAAGTCTCACACAATATGCACAGATAAATTACAATCCTTTGATCACATAGATCTAGCACTTAGCCATTCGTCTAACATCACATAGATGTACTGTATATGCCCCTCACCTAGACATCCATTTATACTTTACAAAATAGGCCTAAACATGGGTAAAACCATGGGCTGACATCCCATACCCGTTACATAATCCCAAACCCCAAAAAGGACACAAAAAGGGGCCAAGATCCCGCAATCTCTACTTTGTCTTGCGCTCCTTCTACAACAACTTGTCGAAGTCCCAAAATGGCTCAACTTGACCAAGGATCTCCCAAAACTTGGTCAAGGGCCAACAAGAACCATTAGTGTTGTAGGAAAACAATCAGTACTGCAAATATTTTAGAATGTAAGAGTTTGTGCCTAAGACAAAAGAAATCTTGAAAGGACCCAACCATAATTTCTGAAATTTTGAATGTCTTCCCTTATCAGCGTGAGCCGAATCCCATAGAAGAACCTTTTCATTGACCTTAAACTTGATAGTCTTGACACTCTTGTTGAAATATTTCTTAACGGTCTTCTGCCTCCTTTTAATATTATCGAAAGCAAAAATCCTTTGTTCTTACAAATCTAGTAATTCATTTACTCTTTGTGGAACATTTGAAGAATTTAATTCTTCGATCTGTAGCATCAACCTTAAGGAAGAAAGTTCCAACTCGGTTGGCAGGAGGGATTCTTCACCATAAACCATTTAAAAAGGGGTACAACCAGTACTTAATTTGGCAGTAGTTTGATCTTCCCAGAGGGAATATGTGAGGAGGGTGTGCCACTAACGAGTTTTACCCTCGATTAGATTTTTGACGATCCTTACCAAATTTTTATTGGTGGACTCAACTTGCCCATTTCCTTAGGGATAATAATCTGATGATGTGAAATTCTTAACCCCCAACTTGGTTAGAAACTGAGTCAGCTTAGAAGAAATGAAAGCGAGGTCGTTATCTATAATAGTTTCTAATGGAAGACCAAATCTAGAAAATATATTATTTTCAAGGAAATAAATTACCTGATCGTTTGTGGAATGTTTAAGTGGGACAACTTCAACCCATTTCGTAAAACATTCTGTGGCTATCAAGATAAAAAATTTCCTAGCTGAAGAAGGAGGGTTAATAGGACCAATAAAATCCAATCCCCACTTAGAAAAGGGAAAATATGGCAGGACTGGATGTGAGGGCATGGCTGAAAGGCGTTCTTTCCCAGAAAATTTTTGGCATTTGTCGCAATACCTCGAAAAAACATAAGTGTCATGAAAGATCAAAGGCCAATAATATCCCTTCCTAATAATTTTTAAGGCCATGGTATTTGCAGAAAAATGACCTCCTACATGAATGACAGAGCTCGAAGAGTCGTGATCTTCCTGCAACAATTTATGTACATCTTCATTGTTTACACAACGAAGTAGCACACCATCAACATATCTTTGAAATAACTGGTCTCCTTTAATGACATATCTTGCATATTCAAGACAAAGTATCCTCCTTTGATGAGTGTCTAAGTTGTCTGTACATACTTGGTTCTGTAAATAATAAACCAAATTTTTGTACCAAGGATGTTCAAACATAAGGAGGGTCTGATCATCAATGTAAAAGAGAGCTGAAAGGGAACTATCTTATTCATCAATTTCTTCACCATTCTCGGCATGTTGAACCAAGTGAAGGGCTAGGTCATGTCCCTTGATAGTGGTAGAATTCACGATATTTAAATAATTCTCCTGGATCTTGGCAAGCCAATGTGCAAGTTTTCCTGAAAGATAAGTTTGTGAGATAAAAAACTTAACAGCAGGTAAAGGGAATTTTACCAACGTATGATTACATAATATGTAGTGGCAAAAATTTTCAACATACTTAACAAGAGAATAAGCGTGTTTCTCAATAAAAGAGTATTTAAATTCATCATCAAAAAAACTTTGACTCATGTAAGCCATAGGTTTTTCATTTCCTCTACCATCATCTTGCATGAGGACAGCAAAAACTGCCTCCTCAATGGCATTAGTATAAATCATGAATTCCTTCTCAAAATCTGACTTCGCCAAAACCAGTGTGTAGTTGATTTCTTTCTTTATCCCTTCAAATGCATTTCCAACCTCATCAATCCAGGAAAAAGAATGGTCCTTCTTAATAATATTATGGATTGTCTTGACCATCACTGCAAAATCTGGAACAAACCTACAAAAAAAGTTAATAAATCCCATAAAGGCTTGAACTTATTTCTTAGAAGTAGGAGTAGGAAGGTTAAGGATAGCAACGATTCTTTCAGGATCAATACTTATTCCTGAATTAGAGGAAATGTGTCCAAGGATCTTTCCTTCGGTAACACCAAAAATGGACTTGGAAGGGTTTAGGTAAATACCGAATTTCCTACACCACATGAGAAATTTTCTCAGATGGCCAAAATGATCTGATCGGATTTTAGAGTAAACTGTTAAGTCATCAAGGTAGATCTGAATGATCTTACTGATCAAATCATCAAAATCTAATTGCATATCTCTTTGAAAAGTGGCACCTGCATTAGATAAACCAAACAACATATGTTCATAAGCAAAGCTACCCCAATGAGTAATAAAGGTGAATTTATATTTATCTGTCCTCTTTACCTTGATTTGATTGTAACCAAAAAACCTGTTAAGTAAGGACATCATTCGGGACCCTGAGACTTGCTGCAAAATTATTTCCATGTTGGGAAGAGGGAAGTGGTCATTTATACTAGCTCAATTTAATGCATGAAAATCAACGCATAATCTGATCTGACCATTTGTTTTCTGAACAGGGACTAGATTTGAGACCCATTCAGAATACTTGACTAGAAAGATAATTCCATCCTTCAAAAGTTTTTCCAACTCCTTTTGAATGGTTTCTTCTAGTGCAGGGTTGATAGGTCTTTGTTTCTACCTAACTGGTTTTACGCCTTCTTGAATGGGGATGGCATTATCTATAAGGCCAGGATCAAAACCATGAAGATCCTCATAAGACCAAGCAAAAACGTCTTGAAATTCACCAAGCAACTTGGAAAACTTCTCCTTCTCTTCATATGAACATTTGGCACCTATTTTCATGTTTTTTTGAGTCTTAGGTGTCACAATGTTCAAGGAGATGGTCTCACCCACCTTCCTTTTTTACTCTTCTTCTTTTTGTTTTTCCTTGTCGCCTACATCACTCGAAGAAAATGAAGTTTCTAGAGGAGTCAAGCCTTTAGGAATATTGTTATCTTCCATGGATATAATCTCCTTAGGCTTACAAGGTTCTTTTTGGATAAAAGCACAAATTATCTCATCGTTTGGGAAGACCTACCAAGTTCTATATTGTCGGGAATATGTGGATGATATATGGATTGAGAGGTACAATCAGGTCTGTGTGGCAGAATTTGTCGAGTAGGGGAAGCTGCAAAAAAAACTAACCAATCAACCATTGAGTTTAGTTCCCTTTTTACGTGAGTGATATTGAAAGAAAATAGGTTCTAGATAAGATCCCAAACAATTTGGGTGTATCATTTCATCAAATTGTTTCTAGGGGAAAAAATATTACGTACGAGGTCAACAACAGGCTCGGAATCCCCAAAAACTGATAGGTGACTGTAACCAAGATTATATGTGTTTTAAATGCCTAATAGTAGGGCTTCAAATTCGGTGATGTTGTTTGTGCAAGCAAACTCCAACCTATAAGAAAAGTTATGGATTTTCCCTACGCGAGAAATTAATACAACACCAGCTCCATTTCCCTCTTTAGAGTGTGAACCATCAAAGTGAATGTACCACATACCATCTTCTAAATTGATTTGTTCCAAAGGAATAATATCCTCCTCAACAAAGATGGAGTATACTCTGAGGTCCTCTTCGAGATATTTTACATTAGGTTGTGGGACACTCTCGATATAAGGGGATATCATTCCTTCTCTAATAACTATAATGTTTTTTTCGTTCCACGAAACGAATAAATGTGTTTTGTCGAGTGATAGGTATCCACATGTTAAGGATTGCCAATCTCTTCCCAAAATAATTGAGTAATTTCTTACAAGCATATCAATTACCTAAATGATGAGGGTCGTCCTTATTTTGGGGTGGGTGCACAAAACTAAGGTCACATATTTAATCTCACTTATGGTCTTTTGTTGTAGATTATTATAGGAGAGAATGTTCCTAGCGTTTTCACCTATACAAGAAAAGCCTAGCTCTTCCTGTTGTAGGAAAATCTGCCTGCGGACAAGTAGATCGACCTCTAGAGCTTGACCTTAACCCTAGACAGAAAAATGCTTATCATGGACACTGAATTCCTTTCAAATCTATCTAAACTAACACATGAGAAGGAAGGATGATAGAAGTACCTTTTTATCGACGTTTGTCCTTGCACGCTCTAAATTGCGCTCTAATCCTTTGCTCCTCGCTGAGTTCTGTGGACAAAGCAAGATACAACCGCTTCCTACTCTATTGATGTTAGCTTGAAAACAGATCTATCAACTAGTGATAAGTTCATGTAACATTAGACACAAAATAGAAAGAAACAAGACAAGCGTGTCATATTAATGAGAATAACGACAGCAGTACTTACAATCGTAGATGCGAATGCGACAGCTTCGTCAAGTTCTCTTCGTCTAACCCTTGCCTGAAAGTTCCACAATCTGGATGACAGCAGCTTCACTGATTACTCTTCTTTGGCTGACTATGTGTTCCTTATGAGATTATAAGTTTCATGCTGATAATTCTCCCCCCTAGCACCACTTATGAGATCATAAGTTTGGTGTGATTATCATTTTCCATTCCTCTTTCACCATTAGAAAGCTTGCTTATATAGCCTTGGAGAGGCTCAACAATCTTGAGATATCCTTGGGGAAGGTGAGGATTTTCCTCCTTCAGTTGAGGATCTACCCTAAGATCATGGATAGACTAGGGATTCGAATCCAACTTCCTTCCAAGAATGAAAATATGCTTCCCCCATTCATCTCAACAGCTTAACAACTGCCCAAAATAGGTAGCGCTCCCTCAAAAGGGCCATCAGAGTGTTGTAGCGCTCCCTAGTAAGATTTAGGGGGCACCAATGCTCTGAAAATATATAGTGCTCCCTTAAAAGGGCCAGGGGAGTGTTATAATGCTCCTTGATAGTGTAAGGGGGAGCACCGGCGCTCCGAGATGGTGTAAGGGGGAGCGCTCCTCTCCAAAACTCAGTTTTTGAAGTGCTTTCAGATGACAAAAGGTTTGCAAGCCTGCTGACTCATTTATCCTCTTCCAAATCAGATGTTTGAGGTGTTTCAAGTGTCGTTCTCATTTCATTATAGGCACGACATAGGCATCATGGCAATATGCTTTCTTTGACACCTGCGACACTTGTGAGCAACATGCGACACTTGTGACTTTGTGAGCAAAATGCGACACCTGCGACCTTTGTAATGACGACACTTGCGACACTATCAAAGTGAGTAATTTTGATTTGTAACACTTCCATAATAATATTTGACATCACACTAGGGCCCGAACCACCATCAATGAGGCAACAATGGGCAATTTTATCCATGATTTTTACAGAAATATAAAAGTGGGATTTTTTACAGGATATCTAAAGCTATGTACACCTATTTTATTTACAGAAGGATCCTCTTCAGTTACCTCCTCAGAAAGATTGGCTACAATAGAATCTCTTCCTTCCATGAATTGTTTCAGATGCATCCGTTGTTCAAGGACGACAACCATGTCTAGGATGGTTGCATCTACCTTAATGTTGGACAATTGATTCTAGATATTATATTTGGAAAAGGGGAGAGAGGGAGTGATCCCTTGACCTTCAGGAATTTTAGGAACCTAGGGCACGATAGCAGTTGAGGATGAACTTGGGCTAGAAGAAATGTGAGGAGGGTCAAATTTTCCTTTGGGGGCATAGGCTTTGTTTCTGGTATTGATAACCATGACATCTTCTAGCTTGGAAAAATATAGAACAACAATAGTGGCTTCTGGTCTTTTGCCAAAGATATTGTCTCTGGCACTCTTCCTTACTTAACACATGGTTTCTTCATGGTGTTCCTTGCAAAAGTTACACCAACACCCAGGTAGGATAGCCTTGGGTTGAAAATGTTTTTCAACCAGATTTCTAAAAGAAGGTGCAGAAGAGGATGAAGCTCTAGGGGTGGGAGAGGAGATAGTACCCTTCCATTCAAATGCTATCATACGATTGTTCATATATTGTATTATTTGTAAGAGAGTGGACATTTCTGTCTATCTAACTGATTCTTCCTGGGGTAGACCAGTTTGTTCAAGTTGTTCTTCATACTTTGAACAAGTGTGCAGAGAAAAACCGATATTATCAATGGCTTTTTCTTCAAGCCTATGATGGTAAGGAGGAGGAAATGCATTGTAGTAATGCATGAAGGAGGCTTGGTTCTGAGGGCGGACAAGTTTGGGGATTTGATTATACAGCTTGGTGAAATGCAAGTTGAAAGACCTGATGGTCTCACTATCTTTGTAAGTGACGTTATTGTACTCCCTTAACTTCTCAGCAGGGCTTTTGGATTGCCCATAAGTGGATTTGAAACAGTATATTAATTCCGCCCAAGTGGAAAAAATCCTAGGGGAAGGTCAAAAAATTTGGCCGCAGCCTTCCCTTCCAAGGAATTGATGACTAGGCACATGCAAGTGTCGTTGTCGCTGGCCCCCATGTTATGACAAGCATTAGAAAATGCCACTAGCTATTCATTGGTAATGACAATGTTATTTCGTGAAAACTTAGGCAAATGCTCCTTAAATTTAGTAAGTGGGTGAGTAGCAGGTGCTAGGTTAAGAGGAGAGGACACATGCCATGGTGTGGTTGTGGCATCTTCTTCGAACTGAAAATCCCATACCTTTTAATGACTTTGGTTGGGTTTGTAGTAGATTGGACAAGGATATGGTGGTTGTACAAGCTACTAATCACTGATGACAATGAATATTGGGAAGATGGAGTACTTCCAGTGCCACCATAGCCACCACTAGATGCCATATTGTGGATGATAGGTGAGGAAAAGAAAGACGAGCAAGTTGAATTAGATAAATTTCTCCTTAGAGAACTTTGTTGGGTAGATAACACAACATTTCTTCTTCCTATTTCAACAATAGGATTGATTTCAGGTGACAAGCCTCTTCTTCTTCTAGAAGCAAGAGAATCCAAGGACATGAAAGAAAGGCCAAAACTAAAGGAACAAAAGGTTACTGTTGATTTCTAGGTTGTCTATGCCTAGCTTCCAATTTTTCTTGAATACTAATATCTCTTTCAATTGTTGCCCAAGAACAATTAAGCTCAACACGGGTTCTAGAAGTGTCTAAAATAGTATGAAACAGGTTCAAAGAAATGTTGGTCTGGTCTTGGAGACCAAGCTCAAGATTGGGATGTTTTGCAACATGAACAATCATGAATGGAAAAATAGACAAGGAATCAAAATCAGAAAAAGAAAGATGTATCAATGAAAATCGAGTATAAAATTTAACCAGAGAGATATCGAAGATTTCCCCAGTACGGTTGCCAAATAAATGTTTAGGAAAAGATATGAATTGATCTTACTCAATCATTTTCAGAATTTACTTGGCTAAATCAAAGTAGACGGGAATATCACCCTATGTTTATAGCCAACAAAATAACATCCTAACATCACAAGTATTAATTACGAGTTCTTAGGCTAGTCTTTTTTTACAAAAAGCTTGCTACAATTTCAATTTTTATGTAATTTTCTGAATATATCAGTTGTTGAAATAAATGTAAGAACATATTTAAAGACACCAAGATGGTAATAAAGATATATGAGATATAAAGAAATCCTTTATTTCATTCCAATTCACCAAAGATTCATTGTCTTTACAAAACTTCACACAGAAATCTTGGACCAAAGTCAAACTTAGAAATCCCCGATGGATCATACAAAAGGACCTCTGATAGAAAACGAAAAATGAACTCTAAAAGCTGGATCAGCTTGCCACAAATTGCTTCCCACGCGACTATGCACAATAGCCTTTATTAGTCATGAAAATTAATTCACAAACAAACAACTCTACACAGAATATCAAAGATAGATCAACACCTCTAAAGAATAAGTGTTTGAATGATTTGATTCATCCCTGAATGTTGTTGTCTACAATAAGACCCTACTATCACAAAAGAGAATTAGGCTATAATGAATATATGAATGAATGAAAACTGAACTATCTCAACATAAACTCAAAGAGAAAACCTTAGCATGCTTTGTACTTCTATTCCTCTCCTTGTTCCTCCCTTTCCTCTTGCCTTTTACAAGTTAGAATTGGTTGAAGTATTTAAACCAATTCATTAGTTAATTTAATTAAAAGACTCAACCAACTTTAGTTAGGGGGACAAGTAATAATTATAATAAGGGTCATAATAAATAATAACTAGTACATGGGACCCCTTGTGACTCCCTTTAGTTCATAACCATCATAACTATCATAACATAATCCATTAGTTAGGAAAACACACCTCCTTGTGCCTCCCATAGACATATTTACTTTTGGCAATTTTAGCTCATGAAAATCAAAATTATTTCAAAAATAATACTCATATATCTAAAATAAAACATGTTGTCCAAAATCCTTGAAGTCAATCTGTCATTGTGGGGCTTGGAAAGGATACCCTTCAGGCCTGGGTCAAACTATTTCCTGCCCAATCCAATCAAAGAATCCTGCTTTAAACTTTTGTCCAAGCTCTTTCGAAATAGAGTCAAAATGTATAGAGAACCTGGGCCTTCTCGAGCCTTAGTTTCAGTTACCTCTACCTCTGTTTCCTTGGCCATGGATCCCTCAACTGAAAAACTCATCCTGCATGTGTAATCGATTAGCAAATAATCTTTTAAAAATATGAAATAGATTTGGCTCATAATGTATCAGGCTCATGCAATCCAATCCATATAAATTGTTCTAACGTTAATCAATGAGCAGGGGGGTGAAACAATGTCTTAGGATACGTGAGGGGTTTGTATTGAGCGAAAAAATGATATAATGAAAGGGGAGAAAAAAATGGTCACTGCTCAATGATAACAACAATCAATTATAAATCAACTAAATAACCTTACTACAATCCACTCAAAACACTTCCACTTCATCCATCCATCACAGAAATTCTCTTGGCTATAATCAATATCAGAACAGGGAGTGAACAAAATAAATATGGGATATGCGAGGGGGTTGTAATTAGTGTAAAATGAGATAATGAGGGGAAAAAATGTTTATTTCTCATGAGATTAATCAAGCAATCCATGACATATTTTGCAGTAAGAAAAATATGCATCAACCAACAATTAGATGACTGAGTAAAATTCTTGTGTATTTGCCTAATTTCACTGTCCATTAATATCCCACAACCATTTCAAAACATAAGTAATTCACCCAATCTGTAAGAGGTTCTTTTTCCTTTATTCAAACGGTATACACTCTATAACAGTCAAGAAGTAGCACTCATTCCCAATATGTTATTATTAACATCCATAACTGCCATACACTTCCCAAATCCACATCTATATTTCAAGGTAGTGTTTCCAAAAATAACAATGAAGTTGAAGGATCAAATCCTTTCACT
>JASDQU010227225.1:0-17339 GCA_032191745.1 Picea mariana | reverse complement strand
TGCTTGGTGATTGCCTCTTAGTTTTTGTTTACTAGTGTGTGCTGATTGTTTCTCGAAGTGGACCATAGGATTTTCGATGGGGAATTTAATACTTGCTTACAATTGCTCCCCCACGACGTTCACGTAGGATGCAAGGTTTGTCCCCGGAATGTCCGGAAGCTTCAAAACCGTTGCACACAACTATACCTGAGGGTAAACCTGAGGACTCTCCTCGTCCGGGTGAAATTCCCCTTGTTACTCTACCACACGTGGACATAAGTGACGTCCCAGAAGTTTTTACACCACCTCCACAAGTAGCATCCACTGATCCTCTTGCTGACTTTCAAATTAGCAATACTATAGAGGACTACCGCATTTGTCGTGGTGAATGACCTATTGGACGATTAAATCCTTCTGACGAGACTCTCGTTACATCCTTCGAATCAACCATTGGGCCTTCTCATGGTGCAGTAGGCCAAGACCCTTTTTGGTCTGGTAATTTTCGACGGGTTCTTTTTGGCACTGAGTCATCTCCTGTCTACGAAATCAACCCTCCTGTGTCTCCTGAACCAGAGACTGCACCAGAGACTACAACTTATCGTTTTGTTCTTCCTCTCGAGATGGCCCATCTCGCAATTACTTCGAGTGTCCAAACTGAGATTCCTGCAACTACTCTTGCCCCTATTAATACCCAGCAACCTCCTGAGGTTAACCCAAATTTACCCCTTGGTTACCACGCTTTGAATCCTTTGTTGAATGTTCCTCATCCAACACCTCCACAAACCCCAGCTGGTTCACCAGGTGGTCCTCAGTTTCCTGGGCATCCTATTCCCAGTTTCATCCCAACACTCCCTCCTCAATTTTTTGGCAATCCTAATCCTACTGGCACTGTCCCAATCGCTACAACTATCTAGAATGTTGCACCAAATGTACAGATTCCTGTTGGTGGAAAGGGTGGTACGGTTCCTTTCCCTTTTCTCGGACACAATGTTGTTACTAGACAACCTCCGGTTGGTACACTACCTCCGGGTGGAACGGTACCTACAGCAGGGGGTCCAACTTCACCCTTTGGACAAAATATACCTCTTGCATTGGCCCAGTATTGGAATTACCTTTTGCAAAACTTTCCTCAGAATGTTGGGGGGCAGCAACCTGTCCCTACAGTTGGCCAACCTTACCCAAGGGTAACTAATCCTATTTGGGGTTCGAACCAGACTACTCAACCCTAGGTCCCTGCTCAGACTCAAGGTTATAATCCTTGGGGTTACTATCCTATCCACCCACCACTGAATCAGCCATGAGCTTCCCTTTATGGACAGTTTTCTTATGCTCCTACTGGTTTGCTGACGGGGCTTCCACCCTAAAGCCACCAGTACCCGCAAGTAAACCGACAGTTGTCGTTTCTTGCTACCTTGGATTTGCCCGATTTGTCTAGGATCCTGAATGATCCTATCCGTCACTCTCCTCAATGGCCTGCTATCCCTGCCAAACTTCCATCGGATATTCTGAAATTCGATGGCAAGCCGGGAGAGGACCCAAATAATCATGTCATGACTTTTCACTTATGGTGTTCTTCCAACTCTCTGATGGATGACTCCATTCGTCTTCGTCTGTTTCAGAGAACTCTTACTAGTTCCGCTGTGAAGTGGTACATTGAATTACCACGAGGTTTCTTCTCCGATTTTAACACACTGGCTATGGCTTTTCTTACACACTACCAGTTATCGATCCGATATGATACTGGGACTGATATTTTAACTTCTTTTAAACAATCTAAAGGCACTCATATCTCGGATCATATTCATGAGTGGAGACGGCGATGATGTCTAATCAAGCTTGAGCTCCCCGATCAGTTATTGGCTGAGTGGTTCACAAAATCTTTTTTGAACGAGATTGGTAAAGAAATCGCCATGGGTGGCGTTGTTACGGAGGAGAAGGCTATAAGTTGTGCTCAGTATCTTGATCTCGTTTATTCGCAAACGGGAACATTGTACGATTTGTTACCTGACCTACCCCGTCCTGGTGCTTCCAGCGCTTCAACTACTCCAGCTGCCTCGCATGCAGCTGATGGTGTGACTGGGACTGATCATACCCACTCACATTTCATTTCAACCACAACCCCTAAACCCACCTCTTCCAATGTCCAGAATGCCCCGTCTCCTACTCCTCCCACCGGTAAAACTTCAGAAGTGAACACTGTTCAATCTACATCGACCGGGAAAAATAAATCAAAGAAAGGGAGAGGCAAGAATAAGGGGGGTAAAAATAATAATCCGAACGAACAAACTACAAATGCTCCTGTTGAAGAGCGGGATAAGCGTAAACCGTGCTACCCTTGTCTTATATGCGGCGATGATCACTATACAAAGGATTGTCCTAGACGTGTCGAAGTTTCTAAGTTCCTGCAAGGAACGCCAAAACCTCCTACACCGGCTGTCTTGTCTCAACCTTTCCCGTCTCAAAAACAGGCTTCGTTGGTCATCCATGACCAACCTTCTACTTCCTCCACATCATATGTTTTGATGTGTTCCAGTGATTCTAAGAAGAATGACGTTGCAATTGCAACTAGAGCTAAAGACTATACTCCTTCTAAAGAGAAGGTTGACGATTTACCTCCTGATTTGGTACAAGCTTCTCCACCGAATCCACCCACGAATGGTCCTCTTCATCTCGAAAGACTGAGTCTCGATACAGTCCTATGACCCCCCAAGGGTGTTGTTCGCAAGTCAACATTCAATACTCACGCTCGTGTGGCCCAGAACTATAGTATAGTGGAAGATCTGGCCCAAGCACCTTTAGCGATGTCTGCCCTTGAGGTCCTTCAGTATTTTCCTGTGCAACGGAGGGCTCTGTTGAAAGCCATAGGTGGAATCGATCCTACTGATTCGAATTTGATAGTCTTTGACTTGGACGAACATGTTCCAAGGTTGCCCGCTCATCTCGCTTTTCAGATACAAGTTATTATTACCGACAAGAACATTTGTCGCACAGTTGTTGATGAGGGGGCCTCTACGTGTGTAATGTCTCTTACCTGTTGGAAAGCCATTGGCTCTCCTCCCTTAACAGAATCACAAAATACTTTGAAAGCCTTCAATGGCTATGTTTTTAAGCCTTACGACATTTTTTCCTCGTTGCCTGTCACTTTGGAAGGTAAGACCATCCAAATTGAAGTGGAAGTTTTTGATTCTCCCTTAGATTACAATCTTCTTCTTGGTCGAAGCTGGGTAGATTCCATGCGCGCTGTTGTGTCAACACTTTTCTGTGTCTTGCGATTTCCTCACCAGGGAAAAGTTGTTACAGTTGATCAACTTGCCTTCTTTAATTCAGATACTCGCATGGGGAATGTACCATTCATAGCTAAAACCCCACCAGGTTACAAGAATGTTGGAGTCGGTCTCTTAAAAGACTCTGCGTTAATGGGTACTTTTCCCATACCACCACCACCCGATATTCTATGCCCGTCAGTTGCTTCAATTAATATGATCTCCACTGTTTCTTATGAACTTCCGGTGTCTCTCGACCCTTGGTTAGTCCCTGATCCTGGAGATCATGCTCGTTTCGGCGACATCATGCCGTTAAGTCCGGTCGAGTCTGCATATCATGCAATTCAATCGACAGCACCTTATGCACCCTCTCTGGAGGCATTGTCTCCTGATCCTTTCCATGTCATCTTTCCCACTGATGAGATGATCATGTTCGTCATGGCCGATACGCCTTGGGACGATGGGCATCATCGTTCCATTCTGTTTCTGGAACAACATACTCTAGAGAATTATCAGCGGATTTTGACTCCATCGACCGTTGTTGTCACCATGACCGTTCCCGGATCTACACGCGATGTGTTTGCAGAAGGGAACCTAAGTAATATTTCTCCTACAATTCCCATTGATATTTCAGTGAAACCTGGAATAGTTGAAAATGTTCACATTGGAGCTTCGTGTTCTCCAGAGGAAATTGTTAACTATACTGCTTTGTTCAAGGAATTTCGTGATGTCTTTTCCTGTAGTTACGAAGAGATGCCAGGTATCGACCCGTCTATCATTGTGCATGAGATCAAAGCGTACCCTGGAGCTAAACCAGTACGGCAGTGCCTCCGTCCTGTCCATCCACGTAAAGCGGAAGCCATTAAACTCGAAGTTGAAAAACTTCTTAAAGCCGGTTTTATTTACCCCATGGCTTTGACAGAATGGGTTTCCAACCCAGTACCAATTGACAAGAAAGGTGGAAGTATACGTGTTTGTGTCGATTATCGGTATATTAACAAAGCCTATCCTAAGGACAAATTTCCGACCCCTTTTGTCAACCAGATCGTCGATGACTGTGCCGGTAGTGAAATATTTTCCCTCATGGATGGTTTTTCCGGCTACAACCAAATTAACATCGCTCCTGAGGACCAACATAAAATTGCGTTTATTTGTCCTTGGGGTACTTTTGCCTACAGAAAACTTCCATTCGGTTTGAAGAATGCAGGTGCCACGTTTCAACTTGCGATGTCTTATGCATTTCACGATATAAAGCATATCGTTCAACCTTGTTTGGACGATTTGCCGGCTCATTCTCTACGCCGAGTCTATCACCCTACTCATCTTAGAGAAATTTTCGTTCGATGCCGGTTCTATCGCATTCGTATAAACCCTCATAAGTGCGTCTTTTGTGTAGAATCTGGCCGTCTTCTCGGTTTCATTGTTTCACATCAGGGGATCTGGGTAGATCCGATTAAGGTTGAGGCAATTCTCAATCTTCCTCCTCCTTCTTCACTGTGCCAGTTACAAAGTTTGCATGGGAAAGCAAACTTTCTTCGTCGGTTCATCCCGAATTACGCCGAGATTACTCATTGTTTCACACGTCTTTTAAAGAAAGGCTCTGAGTTTGTTTGGGATAAAGTTGCCAACAACGCTTTCGAGGCTTTAAAGCTATCCCTAACAAAATCTCCTCTTATCTTTCCTCCTGATTATAGTCGGGATTACTTTCTTTATCTGGCTGCTTCTGAGTATACCATCATTATGGTCCTTGTTCAAGAGGATGACAACCACGATGAACATGTTATATATTACTTGAGTAGAAGTCTATCATCAATGGAAGTCAAGTACCAACATGTGGAGAAGCTGGCTTTGGCTGCTGTTCAGGCGGTCCAACGATTTTGTCATTATATTCTGTCCAGAACAACTACTGTGATTTCTCATTGTAACCCCATGCAACATATATTGACACGTCAATTGCTGGGGGGCAAGTACTCCAAGTGGATAGTCATTCTCCAGGAGTTCGACTTGGAATTCGATCGTGCCACGTCGAAGAAATCGCTAGTTTTTGCTGAGTTAATTTGTGATTTCCCCCACACTACCACGGAAAATGTAGCAGTTGGTTCGTTACCTAACAAATCACTTTTCCTTATCAGTACTGACGATGTTTGGTACAGAGATATCATTATATATCTCAAAACACAAACTTTCCGGCCTACTTTGTCCAGTAATGCATGACGCCGTGTCCGTTATCAAGAACGTCATTATATTATCCTCGGCGACACTCTTTATCATCGAGGCATTGACTCTGTCTTTCGGCATTTTTTGACTTTTGAAGAAGCTGAGAAAGATTTGAATGACTGCCATTCAGGAGCATGTGGTGGTCATATGTCTGGGTATGCTACTGCCCAGAAGATCTTACGTGCAGGATACTTTTGGCCTTCTCTATTCAATGACTGCATTACTGCTGTTCAGAAGTGTCATGCCTGCCAGACCTATCAACAGAATATTCGGTCACATCCCGCTCCCCTTCATCCTGTAGTCTCAGTAGGTCCTTTTGCTAAATGGGGCATTGATTTTATGACATGTCACCCTCACTCGACCGAGGGGCATGGCTATATTATTGTAGCTGTTGATTATTTCACAAAGTGGGCCGAGGTAATGCCGACATTCGATAATACTGGGAAGACTGCAGCACTCTTTCTTTTCAACCATGTCATCACTCATTTTGGTGTCCCTCAGGCTATCATTACCGATCACGGTAGTCATTTTCAAAATTACATGATGTCTGAACTTACCGAGAAGTTGGGCCTTCGTCATGATAGCTCAACACCCTATTATCCACAGGCTAATGGCCAGGTCGAAGCTATCAATAAGGTTCTCATAACTATGATTCGATGGATGATAGGAATCCATAAGACTAGCTAGCACACAATGTTATTTTCAGCGTTATGGGCATATCGGACATCTGTTAAGTCTGCCACGGGATTCACGCCTTTTCGATTAGTTTATGGCATGGAAGCCATTCTGCCAATAGAATGTGAAATACCGTTGTTGAAGCTAGCTGTAGAGCTCTTGCCTAATACTTCGGCCGAAGAGGAACGTCTGTTGTATCTGATGCAATTAGACGAGACTCGTTGTGATGCTACTCTTGTAATAGAAGCTCAGAAGAAACGTGTTAAGGCACAGTATGACAAGCATGTCAAACCTCGTGTCTTCTCAGAAGGAGATCTTGTTCTTCTATATGAATAGGATAAAGATGTCTTAGGAGCTGGGAAATTTCAAGCTATGTGGCGTGGTCCCTATATTGTCAACAAAGTTTTAGCAAAAGGAGCGTATGAACTAGTGGATTATGATGGAGTACCTTTGAGTGAACCCAGAAATGGGTTGTACTTGAAGAAGTACTATGCATGAGTTATTTGTGCATGAGTGCTTGTATTTTATGTATCATACTGCGTGTGTGTTACTTTAAGTTTTTGCTTTTGACATTATCTGGTTTCTGCCCTTACGTGACGTTTTGTTTGATTGCCAGATGTTGGAGTATTTGCTACATTATATTGGCTTCACCGACGGTGCTAGCCGTAGTACTCGAAACCTAGCTTCCGCTGCATGGGAAATCTATGCCCCGAAAAATGAACTCATATCTCTACGAGGTATATGTCTTGGCCGAGCAACCAACAACATCGCAGAGTATAGCGCCGTTGTTGAACTATTGGTTGATGCTATTTCTCTTGGGATTCGTCATTTGGTTGTCCGAATGGACTCGCAATTGGTAGTACTACAGCTCAGTAATGTATATTCTATTCGAAGTCCTACTTTATTAAGAGTATATTTACGGATTCGCCTCTTGGAACGATATTTTGATCACGTTGAATATCAACACATTCCTAGAAGTCTTAATACATTGACAGATGCTTTAGCTAATTATGTATTGGACAGGCATTTGAAAAATTTATAAAATCAAACACATTAAAATGTACACAATGTAAAGTAAGTCAGTAGAAACCATGTATATATATATAACGATCAAAGTTTGGTTTTACAAAATGTGTCCGAAGACCAAAATATAAAAAATGAAGCTCCTGGCTTCTACAAAAAGTGACATCACTAATGATGTTCACGATAGCATGCTAAGGTCCTAGCAAATCTACGGAGCAAACAACCCATAGAGGCAGAGACTCCCACGGTGTGACGCTGATCGCGTCGTGGGATCTCCTCCAGAGGCATCTCTAGAACATTGGCCATCAAACCCTCTAAGTTTTTATCCACTGTAAGATAGTCCTCGGCATACTAGGGGACTGGAACTACTGCCTCTCCTCGACGCTGAACAGGAGAAATACCAACAGGTCTATATGCTCCAACATCTGTGTTATCAACAAGATTTTGGTGTTAGTCTTCGAATAAAACATAAAACCAAAAACATTTAATATGATGAAAATACAAAAAACATCTAAAAAGTTAAAAGTTGGTGTACTTCTTACCAATATCTCCCCATTGTGCGTCTTCAGGAAGGACAAGGTCAGGATCACCGCGAAATTCCAAGCCAACATATGCATAATCCTCTATCATCAAAACTTGGCCTTGGAGCCAGTCGAAAAAGCGATCGTCATACCTGACGATCGGTCCTGTCACATGTCTAGTCATGATTTGGCACCATCGTAACATCCATGGATCCTTGGGACCTGAAAATATCCAATCAGCCTTAAGCCTGTATACTGGGAACCTCTCGTAGAAGAAGGACACTAGTAGTGATCCATAACCAAACTGCTTTAGATTTCCTCGCCTGCATTTGGTCAGTTGTTTCTTGAGGTTGCGTAACACTGCGTCAGCCAAGTTGAAGACCCAGGGCTCGACACACTCGAGGGCATACTGAAAATAGCTTTATAGAGCCATAT
This sequence comes from Picea mariana, assembly GCA_032191745.1. NCBI lineage: Eukaryota > Viridiplantae > Streptophyta > Pinopsida > Pinales > Pinaceae > Picea > Picea mariana. Next base: position 9,226 of record JASDQU010227225.1, on the reverse strand, counting down.
GCGAGGTAGCACTTCCTGCCATTCGAGCTATAGTGAAGAGAATGGTCCGGAGAGTTATATCAGTCACTCCCCAAATGGCCACCTTCCCTTCCCGGCGTTCAGCCTCAGGCATGCAGTACTGCCTGCAATACTCGCTCATTTTCATACCACCCCTACGGTTACCAGTCAAACTGACATAAGAACCCCGTCTTGACAACCCAGTTAGGAAATAGATATCCTCAATGTCGATCATCAAAGTGTGAGCACCGACATTAAAAACCTGCTGATCCGGATCCCACATCCGGACTAAATGTTCCAACAATTGAACCTGGGCTCTCATGCCCGGTATGCGGAAATACTTTAGGAGACCGCAATCTCTTAAAGTGGCAATGGTTTGAGGGTGATTTTCGGCGGTGGCATTGTCTTCTTTGTGCTCTCGTTCTCTCCATTCGAGTACCATAGCGATAGTTATTAACCTACATGGCAACCATATAAAGATAATTAGTAATCTAAAAATGAGAAAAGTGGTTTTATTGGCTAAAACATTACACAAAAATTTGACTCTACGCCGTTCGCAGGTGGATTATAACGCACAGTGTGGATTTCCCGCACTCTACCTTAAGCCCGCCTGTGGGAATAAGGACTTCTCGCAGGCCCCGTATGGGAAGCCTGCGATAATCCTTTCACGCGCATAGGGTTTCAAAACTCAACCAAAAACTTAATTTTAACCATTAAAATCATTAAATTGAACCGTGCAAAGCAAGAGAATGGAGTACTTACAAATCTGATCCAGACGGCTCGCAGAATGATGCCCCGAAGCTCCCGAAAATCGACAAAGAAGATAGAGGGTAAAATGGAGGTTTTTTGCACTACAATGGTAAATGGGTAAAATATATGGTAAAAATGAATGGTAAAGATTGTTTTATTTACTTTTTTACCATGATAAAAGTGGTTTTTTCATATTTTCACTATTTTACCCTAATTTCTAATACGAAAGTGAGTAAAAATGACTTGCAGGTATCCAATGCAGATGATTATGGACAAAAAACTTTTGTGATATGGTGTGTTTGTTTCTTATGGTTTTGATCTAAAAACCTCAAGTGCCTTTTATCCGTTCTTGCACTTGCGAAAAACATAAGAACGTGATCGAGCGTTGTTTTATCCCTTTTCCGGGCTCGCTGTGGTTACACGAAAAAGGAACCCCCCTGGAGTTAACTTTAAGCTCTTTTCAGACTCTCTAAACATGAAAAGATTGCCGAGCGATCTTGCTATTTTCATGCTCGATAAAGTATTTGAAGTTAGCGTCCTTCGAGCGATAGTTTAACCCTTTTTCGGTCTCTTTGGGCTTTTGTACGAAAAAGGCACTGAGAGAGTTCTCTTTTGAGTGTTTTTCCAAACTCTCTAATCTTGAAAAACCTTTGAGTTTTCTTTCTTTGGACTCACAAAACAAATATTGAAATACCCATATGGGACATGAGTTTTCTTTAAGCGTTTTTCAGACTCTCGAAACATGAAAAACCCCCGAGTTTACTAGACTCGTTAAATAAACATTGACAGACCCGTAATGGGACTGAACCACTCCTTCCTAGGGTTCATTAAAAGTAATCCGAGGGACTCGTCCGAAGGATGAGATTATATCAACAAGCATATGTGATCCTCTTCAATCTTGCGTAAAAATAAAGAGGTACTTGCCAGAAATGGTGGGGGAAAAAATTTGGGAAAAGGGATATGTTTCATCTTTGTGTTAATTGGCAGTAAGAGTCGCTCTTGAACATGACACTCCCTATTCATCATCTGAAGCCGGTTTGGGTAATACATTTGTCTCTCATTCAATTTGATAACAATATCATCTCATGTGTCGTCTTTGAGTCAATACTACCAAATCATTGGTCGTGTCATTCATATGTTCAAGAGAAGTCTGTCTGAAACCTACATTGAGTCGACCATCTGCAGTTGTCCATTTCTTCCGTGTCGGCCTTCCCTGTGTCCAAAGTCCAATTGCCACATACTCTGTTTCACTTTCAAACTCAGTTACTCATTTCGTGCCACTGATGGGGGATACATCAAGGCCCTCCTATGACGAGTCTTGTTCCGTCGACATCAGCACATTATCCGGGATTAAGACTTAGAAATCTTTCAGTACCTTGGAACTTGCATGCCTCAATGGCAAGTTTCCTCGCTTTCGACAGTGGGTTTACATCATTGACCCTTGATCGAAAGATTCTATCGGTTGTTCGACATCAAATCATTTATTCACAGTCGATGGATTGTACTTTAGTACCTTGGGATTCATTGACATTAATGGTGATTTCCCTCGCACTTGTTAACGGTTACATCAATGACCGGTAATCAAGTGGTTTCTGCCATGTTTGACTTCGACACATGTAATCACATGGTTAGATTCGTACTTTAGGCGATGAGATTGAAAACCCTGGATATTATCTTTGTGATATAGGTTGCGATGGAGTATGTATAATTTGCGACACATAGATCCACTGTGTATGTTTCGTGGCTATGTCGTCTTGACTGAAAATTTGTCACATAGATCCATAATGTATTCAGGTGGCTATGATATATTATGACTACATGTATCCACAGTGTAAGATTGGTGGCCATGATCTTTGTTTATGATGTCATCAGTCTATTATCTGAGTATGGGAATGCCTACCTCAGAAGGGATACATATGATATTCTGCTGATGCTTGGATGTTTGCAGGTTTCTGATTAGATGCGCTCTTGGTTCTTGACACACACATGCAGCTTACAAAGTCCGTCGACTGTCACTGATTCCACTCTCAGACTTTGGGGGGAATTCTGTTATCCACAATTTTGGTCATTGTGATGATGTTACGATGATGTCATGGTGATTGAAAATCAAGCTCTTCAATAAGAATAATTTCATGAGAAAAGTTGCACTTGTCTTCTTCCGGAAACTATGTTTTACAAGGAGTTCGCAGGCTGCCTATATAGCTACCTGCGAGAATCCTTAATTCTCACAGGCTACATTAAGCTAGGGTGCAGATAATTCGCACTGTGATCATGGCCAAGGTGCGAACATTTTTTTAAAGAGGAAAAAGATGAAGTTCTCAAGCCTTCTAGAAGAGAATCTTCGAGAATAATGAGTTGGCTAACGAATGGTTGTTCCAGTACTGACATTCCAGATATCTTGGGATCATTTCCTATCCAAGTAACCAAATTATCTTCTCCTATATATTGAGGATATAGCTCATGGAAAAGGTTAATTAGAAACAAGCTATAAAGAGATTGATTGGAGAATTGTTGAATGCCTGTATGAAGGATTGATGCTACAGCAGCAAGAGACTACAGCAAGGTCATCACAAGTGGTTGATTTTTTTAATGCATGAGCAAGTGTGTGTGTCAGAACTAGGAGCCATCAAAAGGAGACCTACGACATCAAGGCTCAGGTTGTAAGTTTCACTTTCAATTAATTCAATACAGCAATATGTCCCTTTCCCATAAAGATGATGTCACTTTATTACATGATTCCTTGATCACATGTATAGACTAGCTATTGAATATATTAATCTGTATTTACTTCGATTGGTCTGTTCTGTTGTGATYTGAACGGAGCAAGAGCATTGGAGCAAAGCTTGGAACAACAGAGACCTAGGAAAGCGTTCATAAGGTATGTCCATAATCCTTATCTCTTAGTTCACTCAATAGGCTAGATCTAGGGAAAGAGTAGTATTCTGTCCTATTTTGTTCTAGATCCAGGTGGATCTAGGGAGATCGGTTCGTGTCCGCACTTACAGATTAATCCTGAAACAAGACTTTCTGGCCAACTTTGTCTAGTACTGACCAACGTCGAATACGATACCAAGATCATCAATATATTATCCTTGGGGATACTCTTTATCGTCGCGGGATTGACTCTGTTTTTCGACGCTGCCTCACATTCGATGAAGTCGAGAGAGCTTTGAATGACTACCATTCTGGAGCCTGTGGTGGTCATATGTCTGGGTATGCTACTGCCCAGAAGATCTTATGAGCAGGGTATTTTTGGCCTTTTTTATTTAACGACTGCATCATTGCCATTCAACAATGCCATGCTTGCCAAACCTATAATAACAAAATACGGTCACATCCCGCTCCTCTTCACCCTGTGGTCTCCGTTGGTCCCTTTGTGAAATGGGGCATCAATTTCATGAAATGTCACCCTCACTCGGTCGGGGGGCATGGATACATCATTGTAGCCATATATATCTTTACGAAATGGGCCGAGGCGATGCCGACATTTGACAACACTAGAAAGACTGCAGCATTATTCATTTTTAATCACATCATAGCTCGTTTTGGTGTTCCCCAGGCTATCGTCACTGATCACGGTAGCCACTTTAGAAACTTCATGATGTCCGAACTTACTGAAAAGTTGGGTCTTCGGCATGAAAACTCAATGCCCTATTACCCATAAGCCAATGGCCAAGTCGAAGCAATTAACAAAGTTCTCATAACTATGCTCGGACGAATGATAGGGATTCACAAAACAAGTTGGCACACAATGTTGTTTTCGGCATTATGGGCTTATCGGACATCCATTAAGTCTGCTACTAGGTTTACACCTTTCCGGTTAGTCTATGGTTTGGAAGCCATTCTCCCGATTGAATGCGAGATACCCTCTTTAAAACTAGCTGTTGAACTCCTACCAAACACTTCTGCTGAGGAAGAACATCTATTGTATATTATGCGATTAGAAGAAACTCGATGTGATGCCACCCTAGTCATAGAAGCTCAAAAAAAACGTTTCAAGGCCCAATATGAAAAACATGTCAAGCCTCACGTTTTCTCCGAAGGAGATCTTGTTCTCCTCTATGAACAAGATCGAGATATGCTAGGAGCTGGAAAATTCGAAACTATGTGGCGAGGTCCTTATATCGTTCAACGAGTTTTGGAAAAAGGGGCTTATGAGTTAGTATGTTACGATGGTATCCCTTTGAGTGAACCTAGGAATGGGTTGTACTTGAAGAAGTACTATGCATAAAATCACCTGTGCACAAGTACTTGTATTTTTATTGTATCATACTTCTTGTGTGTTACTATAGCTTATTTTTTTTTCGTTATATGGTCTTTGCCCTTATGTGACATTATGTTTGATTTCCATATGTCAGAGTCTTTTCTACCTTACATTGGCTTCGCTGATGGTGCTAGCCATAGTACTCAGAACCTTGCTTCCGCTGCATGGGCAATTTACGCCCCTACAAATGAACTTGTCTCCTTACGAGGTGTGTGTCTCGGCCGTGCGACCAACAATATTGCAAAGTATAGTGCCATTATTGAATTGTTGATTGATGCTATCTCGCTCGAAATTCGTCATTTGGTTGTGCAACTCGATTCGTAGCTTGTAGTACTACAGTTAAGTAAAGTCTATACTATTTGAAGTCCTACTTTGTTACGGGTGTATTTGTGAATTCGCCTCTTGGAACGTTATTTTGATTATATTGAATATCAACATATTCCTAGATGTCTAAATGCATTAACTGATGCATTGGCTAACTATGTATTAGACAGACATTTGGATCATTTATAAATCAATCACATCAATTTTCACACAACACAAGATAAACCGGTAGAATCCGTCTGTATATATAACGATCAAAAGAGTTTTTTACAAAAATTTCTGTTCGAGGACCAAAATGTCAAAATCTGAAGCTCATAGCTTCTACAAAGTGACGTCATGGATGACGTTCACGGTAACACACGACTGCCAGGGAAACCCTACAGAGTAGTCAACCAATGGACTCTGACACTCCTATTGTATGACGCTGATAATGTCATGGAACCTCTCCAAGAGGCATGTCTGGAATATCTGCTGTCAAACCCTGTAGGTTTTGTTCCATTGCTTGATAATCCTCAGCGTCCCATTGTGGCACTGGCGCTACCTCTCCTCATCAATAAATAGGAGAAGTACTAGGAGGTTGGTAAGGTCCCACATCTGTGTCATAAAAAAAAAATGAATTTTGTATTTAGTCTTTGGACGAACATAGAAAAACATTTGCATATGATAAAATTCACAAAAACATTTAAAAAAGAAAAAATGTGTACTTCTTACCAAGTTCCCCCCACTGAGCACCCTCGGGCAGGACTAAGTCTAGATCTCCTCAGAAATCCAACCTGGCATAAGCATAATCGTCGACCATCAGCATCTGTGGTTGCAACCAGTCGAAAAAGGTATCATCATACTTGATAATTGGTCCAGCTACGTGCCGGGCCATGAGCTGACACCATCTCAGCATTCTTGGATCTGTGGGAGCCAACAAATTCCACTCAACCTGCAGCCTYAGTAACGGAACCCTCTCGAGAAAGAAGGACACCAACAAAGATCCATACCCGAATTGCTTTAGGTCGCCTCGTCTGCATTTGGTCAACTATTTTTTCATGCTACGAAGCACAACATCTGTCCAGTTAAAAACCTGAGGTTCAGTACACTCTATGGCATACTGAAAGTAACTCTGGAGCACCATGTGAGGAGCAGAGCTCCCAACCATCCAAGCAATGATGAACAAGATAGTACAGAGGGTCAAATCACGTACTCCCCAAATAGCTACTTTCCCTTTCTTCCCTTCTACCTCGAGAACACAGTGTAAGCGACAGTACTCTCTCATGGGTAGCCCACCACCTCTGTTACCATTCAGGCTCACGTGGTACCCATGCCATGACAGTCATGTCAAGAAGTAAATGTCCTCAATATCTAAGGACAATGTGTGGACCCCTACATGAAATACTTGCTGATCAGGATCCCACATATGCACAAGGTACTCCAATAACCTGATTTGGGCCCTCATGCCCAGGATACGAAAGCACTTCCTAAGACCACAATTTCTTAAAGTGAAAATGGTGGGCAGATGATTTCCGACAATGGAATTATCTTCTTTGTGCTCCCTTTTGCGCCATTCTAGAACCATTGTGATGGCCAACTATCTGCATAAGAAGCACAAAAAGAAGATTAATAACTCTATTCAACATTTGGTGTCTTTTGATTGAGCATTTTTTTTTAAAACTTTTATGCTTTGCGGTTCTCACAGGTGCCCTTTAGGCACAGTGTGAGGTTCTCTCAGGCCACTGTGGGCTCACCTGCGAGAATGACCCATTCTCGTAGGTCCCGTGTAGCCCACCTGCAAGAATGGCTGAGCGCCATATTAAACCCCAAAACAAACTCAAAATGATAACTTTTGCCAATGAAAATGAAAAATTAAACCATGAAAGAGTAGAGGACAAAGTGTCTACCTCACTACCACTGACGGTTCGTCGAATGGATGCTCGTAACTCCCACAATCTGACGCCGAATTTCGAGGGTAAAAGAGGGGTTTTTGGGCTCAAATAGTGGTAAAGTGAAAATGATATGGTAAAAAGCGTTTTTACTTCTTTATATTAACTTTTACCATGTTATTGAATTTTTATAATTATTTACTTATTAAAACCTAAACCCTAATGCCCTTTTGAGTGTAACTTTTGTAGGCGTAACGACTTCGATGTTCATGTTCAGGGATGCGGAGATATTTGTTCTTCTTCATCACATGTTTTGTTTGTTTTTTATGGTTTTTGTATAAAACCCTGAGATTGGTCTTTATCCGTTCTCATGCTCAAAAATACATGAGAACGCGATCAAGAATACTTTTATTACTTTTTCGGGCTCAACAAGGTTATACGAAAAAGGAACCCCCCTGGAGTCTTCTTTACAATATTTTCAGACTTTCTAAATAGGAAAAGATATCTGAGCGACCTTGTTATTTTCACGCTCAATAAAGTATTTGAAGAAAGCATATGGTGAGTGATAATTTATCTCTTTTTCGGTCTCATCAAACTATTTTACGAAAAAGGAACTGAGAGAGTTCTCTTTTAAGTGTTTTTCCAGACTCTATAATCATGAAAAACCTTTGAGTTTTCTATCTTTGGACTTGTTAAACAAACATCGACAGACCCGTAATGGGACCGGACCACTCCTTCTTAGGGTTCATTAAACATACTCCGAAGGACTTATCCAAAGGATAATCTTATATCAACAAGCATATGTTATCCTCCTCAAGCTTGCATAAAAATAAAGAGGTACTCGCCAGAAATGGTGGGGGAAGATTTGGGAAAGGGATATTTTATCATCTTCATATTAATTGGCAGTAAGTGTCGCTCTTGAACATGACACCCCCTATTCATTATTTGAAGCCGGTTTGGGAAATCCATTTGTCTCTCATTCAATTTGCTAAAATTTCATACCCTGTGTCGTCTTTGAGTCAATGCTGCCAAATCATTGGTCATGTCATTCATATGTTCAAGAGAAGTTCATATGAAACCTCTATTGAGTTGGCCATCTTCAGTTGTCCATTCTCTCTGTGTCGACCTTCCCTGTGTCCAGACCAATTTACATCATACTCTATTTCACTTTCAAAATATGTTACTCATTTTGTGTCATTGATGGGGGATACATCAAGGCCCTCCTGTGATGATTTTTGTTTCGTCGACTTCAACTCATTATCCGGAATCAAGACTTACAAATTTTTTGGTACCTTGGAACCTACATGCCTCAATGGCAGGTTTACATCATTGATCCCTGATTGAAAGATTCCATCGGATGTTCGACCTCAACTCATTCATTCACATTCGAAGGATTGTACTAGAGTAACTTGGGAGGCATTGACATTAATGGTGATTTCCCTCACACTTGTTAATGGTTTCATCAATGACCGGTAATCAAGTGGTTTCTACGATGTTCAACTTCAACACATGTAATCACATGGTTAGATTTGTACTTTCGGGTGACGAGATTGAAGACCCTGGATATCATCTCTTTGTCCAGGTTGCGATGGGAATATGTATAATTTGTGACACATAGATCCACTTTGTATGTCTCGTGGCTATGTCGTCTTAATTTGAATTTTCTCGCATAGATCCACAGTGTATTCCTGGTGGCTATGCTATATTTTGATGGCATGAATCCACAGTGTATGATTGGTGGCCATGACCTATGTCTACAATGTCATCCATCTGTGATCTGAGTATGGGAATGCCTACCTCAGAATTAATATATATGATATTCTGCAGATTCTTGGTTGTTAACAGGTTTTTGATTAGGTGTGCTCCTGGTTTCCGATACACACATGCAGCTTACAAAGTCTTTCAGCTGTCACTGATTTCGGCCTCATACTTTGGGGGGCATTCTGTTACCCATGATTTTGGTCATCATGATGGTGTATTGATGATGGTGTACTCAGGCTCCTCATAAGAACTTTCTCCTGAG
>JASDQU010227223.1:17439-32225 GCA_032191745.1 Picea mariana | reverse complement strand
TAGACCACACTTCTCATCACTCTTAGCAGTGGGTCACCCCCGAGCTGGGACTAAACTCCACTGTGCAAGGGATTCCTACGCTAGGGAAGTTCAATAGGAAATTCACACAGTTTAAGAAGAAGGATTCTCTCCCAAGAGCCACTTATGCCCACTGCTCATAGACTCTCATTCCCCACATGTTTGTCCCACCCCAAGATTATACACCTTCACTATTACACAATCCATTAGCTACTCCACCTCCCTTACCTTGGGGTTCAACAAAAGGGTGGACCAGAATTCTTAGTGATTTGTAGAAGCTACAGGACTCCCTCCAGGAGAACTCACTTCCTCAAAACACTCTCTCACCTAGAGAGAGTTTCTCATAGGCCTGAAAACCTGCTTCTTCAATCCACAACAATCTCTCTCACCTGGAGGGAAAGTTTCTCACAGGCCTGACAACTTGCCTCTTCAACCACGGGCTTGACAACCTGCTTCTTCAAACCACAATAGCTAATTCGGGTAAGGCAAGCGATGGCTCAGTAATTTACAAAGGTGTATAATGGCCATGGGTTCATCAATGGAAAAAATGGTTGGTTGCGTGCTTTCTCATTTCATGAGTGAACTCGTGAGGAGAGATGGGGAAAACTGGTCTAGCATAGAGAAGATGGTGAGAGCGTGCAAGCAAAAACTGTTTGTGCATGAACCCCTTTCCATGAGTAATTTCCTCCCTATGCATGAGTGAGTGTGTGCGTGTGTGTGCCCCCCCCAGCAATAATTCCCCCCTTAAGACTGCATGTGCCTAAGCCAACATCTATCACTCATGAAGCACATTCCTTCCCTTTGGAAGTCACATGTCCAACCCAAGGAACTTAGGATAAAAACATATCCTTCTAAACAACTTTTGGAATAATAACAAATTATTATTCTCTTGGACTTAAGCCCCTAGAATTAGCCCCTATTTCCATCCTCTCAGCCCCATCTCCCTTACCCAGACTAGTGGACTATAGTCCCCCATTCTCTTTTATCGTGGTCGTTCTACACGCAACAATGTTTTTATATTAATAATATGAATATTTACATGTACAAAATAGGCTCCTAGCCTTTAACACCTAGACTCTCTGGCCTACTAACACATAAGCCTACTAAATTATAATTTCCCGGCTCACCAGCCCACAAAACATGTTTACAATTCATAATACAATTGGGATTCATCCTATGGATATTATATATGGTGTGGTCATGTAAGAAACAAAAGGTAGTCTCATTCTCAACTACAAAAGTGGAATATCATGACATCATTCAAGTAGTACTGAAGCAATATGGAATTTCCAAATTTTGGGAGAGCTTGGCCTTCCTATTCAAACCTTGACTATAATCTATTGTGATAACTAGAGTGTCATGCAGATTGTTTTCAATCATGTTTCCCACAATAAGTTGAAGCATGTTCATCTCCATGCTCACTATTTGAGACAGTTGGTTCATGAGAACATTGTCTCTCTTGAATATTGCAGAATAGAAGATCAAGTTGTTGATATCTTCACTAAACGTTTATTTGAAGCTAGATTTATCAAGTTTCGCACAATGTTGGGGCTTCAGAAAGATGAAATTATGGCGGGGTGTTCTAGTGACATAATTTCACCTCCTAAAACTCCATATTTTTGTGTTGATGGGGGAGTGTTGGGACATCAATAATTGATGGTTAATTACACATATCTTGGGTTCATTTAGTCGAGAGGTCGACCTATATCTGGATGCAGTCAATCAAGTGATTGACCAACAAACCACACCAGTCATTTGAGTAGTCGACGTGCATGTCGATCGAACATTTGACCATCAATCAAAGACAATCGGGCGCTGGATCGACCACACCAGTAAATCGACTACGATTTGGATGTGTAGGCGATCGGGTCAAGTCCTTTAGAGATGAATCGATATAGAACATTTTTTAGATTCAACTCTAACAGTCAACAGTGACATGTGGACAAGATCTTTCAGATTCTATGGAAATCAGTTAGATCTTGAGCCTATAAAAAGAACACCCCTTCGATCATTATCAAAAAGTGAATTGATATTGTGCAATAGATGATGTAGATCAAGATGTACAACATTCACTTTGATGTTTTTATCATAATTCACTCTACTTAAGTTGTAACGATGCCTTTAGACACCACCTTCTATCTTCAAAATTTTGTATTCCTCTTCGATTATTTGCAGTAGTGTGTCCTTTGCTTCATGTCATGTTCCACCCTATTCCCCAACATTAAATATTTCCTAATATAGTAAAATAAATGATTGAGCATTGTTGTTCAAGACAACCAATAGTGAGACAAAGTGACAATAAAGAGAATGAAATTATAAGTGTAGCTAGAGAATGAAAACATGGAACCTTGTTGAAAAGAAGAGAACACCAAGGGAAATGTTATTACAAGGGGGGAGGAAATGAAATATCCTTGTATCAATGCTTTGAACTTGATATTGTTTATATTGTAATTATTCTTTTCATTACTATGCTTTTCTCCACACCATGAGGTGGTTTCCATGGTAATTTTGAAAGACATATAAACATAATCATTTTAGAATTTAGTACAAGGTTCCAAGGTTGACTAGGGAGGAGAAAACCTATGAGGATATGATTCCACCATAGAGGAAATGTAAGGGGGTAAAATTGGGGATTGACCTATGTTTTATGAAGGTTCCATACCTTATCCATAACCCTCATCCATGTGATTATCCTATTTTTCATTTTATCCTAAATGTTTATGCTAAATTAATCAGGAGCCTAGTGAAAATAGGTAATCACTAAAAGTAACCATGACCTCCTGATTTGTGGTAACCAAATCCTATCTTAAAAGAATCAATAAATGAGTGGATGTAAGACTCTTACCTATCACCCCATTCATCCATTCATTCATGCAAATTCAAATTTGAAGAGGAGAACCTAAGAAAAAAAGGGTTCTTTAAGGAACAAAATAGAATTCTTTGGAAAAAATTGCATCTCACCTATTGTAGGAGCCATGGAGGGACAAAAAAAGAATTTATGGATGAAATTATACAACAATAATAAATAGGAAAGATCCTATTAATATCCCTTTAGGTTGTTGGGTTTTCGGGAGCCATCCAAGATTCAAATTTGTTGTCTAAGGAGAATAACTCTATTGAAGTTTTGATTTGAAATAATATAGTAATAGGACCATTAATACACATATTGAAGAGAACAAATATGAAGGAGAATCCTGAGGGGATATAGAGCATAGAAGGGATCCTTCATGTGTTGTATGGAGTAGTAGAGTGGGTGCCAAAGACTAGTCTACCTAAATGATTAACTTGAAAACTTAGTAGTGGTTCTTTTGGAGGTTCTTGGAGGATTTTGGTAAAGATAAGAGTGACTTGTGATCCCTAAATTTATTTTCTTCACCATATAAGTAGCATATCCTAGAATAAGGGTGGCATCTATAGAGGATTTCCTATGGTTTGCAGGAAAATGGTGTACACGTAGTCAATTGCCTTGGAGCTAATTTTGTAAAAAGATAGGTACATTTCTCTTTATCTTTGATTTTGAATTCATTCATGAATATGTGTATATGTATGTTTACATTATTTACTATGGGAAAATTCCTTGGAAACCTTGTAGATCTTGTGGGTGAAATGGATGATGTTATACTTGATTAGTTTTCAAATTATGTGTGGGAATGTATTGGTAAACTTAGGCATGCTAACAATTTGAATAAATCACTCCATGGAGGAATGGTTTCAATGTATATTTGAGGTTTATATATAGTGATTATAATGACCATGTATCTCCCTAAAAATTTAGTGGGCAGTTTTCTTTTAAAAAAAATATGAAACTAATACCTTTTTCTTGTAGGTATACATCATATCCCTAGTTGTTTTCTAAGTGTATATGATTGTAAATTTTGGAATACAATTTATTATATGATGGGAATGATTCCTTAATTTCTAATTATTTCATTAATTATTCTTCATTTATTGTTTCATGGTGGTTTTAATTAGAGTACTTCTTGTAGCTTCTACAAGTCAAAATTATGAGTTTTTTAGCCTTTCAGGATATGCTCCCTTCTTTTATGAAGGACTATAGTGACATGGTCACTAATTTACTTAATAAAACCCATTACCAAGCCTCTCATTTAGTACTCTCCCTTATGACATGCATGATTATGTCCTGTAGGTTCTTATTTAGGCCTATCTTGATGAATTTTGTGGTTTTGAAGGTAGAAATGATGGTTTAAAGGGGTAATAAAAGTCATCAATGAAAAATGGAATTAAATAATGATGTTAGTAATATTTTATGATGGGTTTTAAGGATTTTATATTCATTAATTTATTTTCAATTTCTTTTTTAGAGAAACAGATGTTCAAATCCCCCATACCCTTACCGAAATTATGTTTGTTATGTATGAAAGGTTGTTGAATTTATTGTGAAAGTTATTAAGGGTTTAAATGAAGTGTATAACTATGTTATGAGTTGTTTGGATCCATGAATTATTCCATAATTGTCCTCCTTGAAGGGAAAAAGATCTCATTCCCCCTACCCTTGAAAACCTATAAAGCAATGCATATAATGATTATGTAATCATTATGAACGAGTTTAAATATTATTGTGAGGAATTTACCTCTATCATGGTATGGGTTATTTAATGTGTATATCCCAATACAAGTGATGCTTGTGCTCCAAGACTTTATGTCAATCTTTGTTACCATGCATGTTGTTGTTCCTGATATTGATTCCAAGGCTCAGAGAATAATGTCAGGAATCAAAGATTTTAAATGAAGTGTTTTTATGATTGCTTTTTTCTGCCTTCAGTTTTCTGAGAAATAATATTTAAATGAAATTAATGATAAGACAATACAGAGGTTGTATCTCATTATTTGAGTCGCAATTATAATGTTAAATGAAGTGGAAATTATTTACAAAACTGTTAAAACAAAGTCAGGTATCAATTATAGATAAGTCTCACCTTGTTTGCAGTAGAAGAAAAGTAGAAGATGCACCCTTGAAAGGAGATAAAAATGCAGTAATTCACACAAGTCATAGGTCTTGTTTTAATCACAGTAATAACAGAGGAAAATTTGTTACTGAATGAACTTCTGATATATTATCATCATAGTAGACATGTTACTAAATTGTAATCATTCACTCTTCAAGAACTACAGAAAGAAATTTAGAGAGATGGAAACATAGAGGAAACACATAACTCAAATTGAACTAAACTTAGAATCTTTGTCTGCACTAGTATTGATATTCAAAAAGTTTTCTCTTTTACATTTAGCAAGAAGAAGCCTTGAATAGATCTAAAATCTATCTATTTATACAAAAGTTGTCTCAACTAAAAACCGTTGGACTTCCCACAATATCTTCCTAAAAATAGAATACAATCTAAATGAAATAACAACATGAAACTATTGTTGAGTTTTGATTTTATATGTTGGTGCTTCATCTGTCCCTTCATTTTCTCGTAGATGCACTCATTTTCCTTTGTTCTTTGAAATGGGTACATGTGTCCATTAATGCCACCACAATCATTGGCTTACTATCTTTTCCATCTGATTTTGTTGCCATCTATCCCTTCGAATGTGTTTACTGGGATAAAGAATTGCATTTGAATATATGGGGGTGGTAATTGGACAGGTAGCTCAACGATGTCTTGTTATGGGATGGCTAACAATTACACAGAAGAGTAATTGTTCACAAAAAGGATGACGTGGGGACAAGTGTCCAATAAGGAGGTGGGATGAGTGGATGCAAGATTGTAAGTGGTAGGGATAGACGGGGTAAGTGACGTGTAGAGAGAGGGGAAGTGTAGGTGGTGAGGCAGGAGAGGGAGAGTACCGGTAGAGAAAGTGGACGTTGTGTATGTTCTTTCATTTTCTCACATCTACACTCACTTTTTGTTGTTCATTGAATTGGGTGCACATTTCCATCAATGCTACCATGAATCTCGACGGCTTAATCTTCTCATTCAATTCAAAGGAGAACATCTTCTTTTGTACTAGTGGCAACTTTTCGTGGCGCCATAATCCTTAAGGAAATAAAACTAGCCTGGTTGTAACAAGAGAGGTATGTAATCTTTTCACTGAATGAAAAACTACTAATCGCAAATGGTAAAATAACTTTGAAATTCGTAGTGTTTTACTCATAAATTCTATCAGTGTTCGTATAGATCTACTGATGAGGAATTTATTAGAAACTTAATGGAATTTATTACTTGGTGATTCACAATATTTATTGAAATCATTAACCTTAATCCATCATAAATTCCATTGATACTTCGACAGTTCGATGTACAGAAGATTGATTATGACAGGGTACAAATTACCCGAAGTCTTAAACTATGGAGTGAGTAATTAATACTTAATCATGATTAACCTAAGTTATTGAATTTTTTATTAACTCTTTAAAACACTTTTTACTTTTTGTAAAATTCATTACTTCGCCGCTTTGATACTTCGGAGGTTTGTGAACTCAATATTTGTTTGAATTCCCAAAGGGAAATCTCCCAGATTGACTTGGCAAAGATGACGTCATTCTTGATGTTGTGTTAAGAAAAGAGAGGTGCCACGTGTCGCTTGAAAACGTGTGAATCATCCAACGTAAATGTCAAAAATAAGTGCCATGTGTCAACCCAAGAAAACATTTAAAATATATGTGTCCCATGACGTGTTTGTAAGTCCTTTAGGAGTTATCATGAGTGACTATCTTTGGGACTTTAGAGTTTTGGAGTTTTTGTTGTTTAGATTTGTTGGAATACTCGAAGAACGAAGCTCCAAAGTTACCGTTAAAGATTTTCTTTTAAAACTCGAGCAGCTTCTAAACTTCGGAGATCATTAGGACAGTTCAATCAAATTATATTAAATCATCGATGATAGATATTGTAAGTGCCTTATTGATAAATAACAACCAATGGATTTATTTTAAAATTAAAAGGCAATTCTCTTAAGTTTTTTTCTTTTTGGGTAAAAAAATTATTTCTAAGAGGCAAAATCTAAATTTCAAAAGCTCAAAATTATACGTGTTCTAACATAGGCTCCATCTAGGGATTGTGTATCCCTATGTGGCATGAAAGAACAATAGAACGGGTTCCTTTATTGGGTAAATGGAGTCATTATTGCTTTTTGAAAAACATTTCCTAGTTTTATTTAAGAATTAATCATACATAGAAAAATGAAATTATCCAAGTCCAAAAATATTCAAAACATACTTAATGATTGATCTCAAGTTACTACTAAAAAATTCTTTTTCTTAAAATTGATTCCAGAATTGTTTAAGATAATCAAAATAATTTTAACTAAAATATCGACTGCAACCGACTTTGTTCTCTTCAAGGTTAAGCAAATGTAACATATTTATTTAGGGAATCCCTAGTTGATTTAGGATGTAAAAAATCATCAGAAAGAGAACTAGATAACAAAGTATGATATATAGATATGTATGATAGCCTTATATTGCTTCACTTCCAGCGAGCCTGTTCAGTACCTCGGTGAAGTTATCTACTTCTCCCATTGAATTTCCTTTCACCACTTCAATTAACACTTTTGCATTTTGCTGAGATGGGGGCAATCGAGATACAAATTTCATTTCATCATCTCTTTTGGACAAGATGGGGGCAATCAAATTATGAATTTCCTTTCACCATATGTATTATATTTTAATATTTTGAAGTGGGGGCAATCAATTTGTATGAAACATACAAGGGATGATATATGTTTAAAATGTTTAGACTGAAAAGAAGGTTTGTCAACAATTTTAAGAATACTCTAAAACTAACTTTCTTCCAATATTCAATACACATTCACCCATAGGAGAATTTTTTGGGGAATTTTAATTTTTTCAGGGGTCAACCTTGAGTGAATTAGTCAGTTTAAAGTCTGATAGCATAGCTAAAATTATCAGGATTAGCATAGACATACTTTTTCAATTAAAATCAAAGGAACATAAAGATTTTCATCTAATCTTGTTTTGAAAATATGTTTCTTAAGTTTTGAGAGTCAAGGTAAATTTCTTTATTTCTATGAATACTAAAAGAAAATAAGAAAGGAGAAAGAAAATCTGAAGTGGATAAGAACTTGGGGATAGGTAAAAAATTGACCCAATCACAGATTTCAAGGATCTAAATTAAAAATATCCTAATCCTACACAAGTTTGTGTATTTAGTTCAGACTTCTTTCGAGTTTATTTATTATTATTTTATTTTCATTTCAGAGATGGCTTTAGAGTTTATTAGCATGACACTTCAAATTATAATTTTATACATATCTGATTTTTAGGTCAGGTGATAATATAATCATGAGAAAAAAATTCCTTCATATTCACTTTAAAAAGATTTTTTTAATTTTATTTGAACTATAAGAAGAGTAGGGACTCATACCTTATTTGATTTTTGAATTTTTAGCAAGGCAGATTATTTTTTATCACCTGTTTTTAGAGAAATCAAATGCTTGAAAGACGGATGTCGAATTTTTTATTTAGCCTCATCTCCTGTTCAAAAAGATCTATTCTACAAAAGGAATGAAATACAAAATATCAAATAATATTGTAGAATAGAGATGATATGTGATACATAGGTTTTTTTATTTTTCATTTTAATGATGTCAAGAAATCATAAATTTATTGAAAATATTTTCAACACATGATCAAATGACTCAAATAATTTACAAAAAGAAAAGAAAAATTGAAATTTTCAATGTCAATATAATCCGATATATACAATGGAAATCTAAAATGTAACTACTGCATGAAATGTTTTAAATAACGCCCATTGATAGGGGCCTCAAGAATCTCTCCATTAAGATTTTCTAGTGAGAATGAGTTTTTTCCCTCTGTAGCTGCAATTTTGAAAGGTCTGAACCCGAGATGATCGAATTTTCCATGTTTCCCTACATATTCCTTTCTAGCTTCCCATTTAAAAACTAAATCGCCAGGAAGAAACTCCATGTCTTTATATTTTTTATCAAAAAGTGATTTCATATTATCCAGGTATTTTTGGAGCCTATCATCCACTTCTACTGTGTTTTGCTGGACTTTGATGATTTGATTTATTGTTCTCGTAACATCATTTGTCTCTTCATTTGCATCCCTCCATAGTTTCATTACAGGAAGAGAAAGATTAATAGGAAGAATAATATCAGTACCATAAACTAATTGGAAATCCGACATACCTATATATTTCTTGGTGCCAATTTAGTTTTCCCATAAAGCGTATTTTAAGTGTATATGCCAAGACTTCTTGTTTTCTGTCAAAAAATTCTTGATTATAGTCATCAAACTCTTGTTAGATGATTCAGCCAACCCATTTCACTGAGGATAATAAGCTATAGAACGAACTAAAATAATATTGTATTTCTGACAGAAATTGATCATTGTTGTAATATCCCTAGCTCGAACCCAATTGTAATGTAAATGAAAATGTACTTAAGATGGTGAGTTGTTTGATATCATTTTTTTGTATGCACATTTCATGGCATAGTGCACGCATGTATAGCATAGTAAAATGAGGAAGTTTTCACATTCCAGAATACCACGCAGAGCAACATAAGTGCACGTGATTTTGAGGCCAGGTAGCCTTTTGTGTATATGTTGTGTTTTATAGGCTGGTGATCCAGTTATTATAAGCTAGGATGCTTATGTTTGGATCAGGTCGGAGAGCCTAGATGTTAAAGGCCAGTGCACCTATTTGTTTATATGTCTCATAATTAATATAAAATACATCATTGTGTGCAGACCGACCACGATAAAAGAAATGGGGGACTAAACTCCACTGGTTAGGGAAAGGGAGGGGCCTAAAAATTAAGGAAAAGGGGTAAGCTAGGGATCTTAAGACAAAAAGGAATATTATATTAATATTTATTAAATCATAAAGTATGGATAATTATTTTATCCTAAGTTCTAAATTTGGGGACAAGTGGGGCCAATGTAGCTCCCAACATGACAAGTGTCAAGTTAGGGACATGCATACATATTTTTGGGACTTAGTTCATTTTCCCATCCTTTCCATCATTCAGTCATCCATTCAATCATCCATGAACATGCACACACCCCTTGAGATATCTTTTGTATCTTCATGACTGTACCTGAACCTGTATCAATAGCCATTTTTGTGTCGATGTATCTAGTTAGCTTGGGAGCTGGATTGAAGAAGCGGGTTGTCAGGCCCGTGAGATATTGAAGAGGCAGGTTTTCAGGCCTGTGAGAAATTATCTGGGTGAGATAATTGTTGGGAATTGATTTCCTAAAGGTGCTAAACCGCAGCTACAGTGCTCTGAGACTTCCTGTCTGGCCTGTTGTTGAAGCCCAGAAAGGAAGTGGGCTAGTCGAAGGACTATTGAGCAGAGAAGGGGCACACTTCCTGGGTGGGATAGGCATGTGGGGAATGAGGGATTGTAGGTTGTTAGTTTGATTTGGCACCTAAGACAGAGTCTTTCCTATTGTCCATGAGCCTTTATCCTGGTTAGGAATCCCTTTACCCGGGAGGATTTTAGTCCCAGCTCGGGGGTGACTCACTGTTGATAGTGATGAATAGTGTGGTCTAAGGCTAGGAGGTTCATGGAAGGTCTGCACACAATTTATGACATTCTTACCAAGATAAGTGCCAATTGTGTGATAAATTTACATGTTGCATTGTTATTTACGTGCTTATTTGTATGGGTTATCATATGTGCAGTTATAACTGTGTTTATTTTTATGGGTATTTCGTATATATGTTGCATGTATATGTTTATTGTTATTTCAGTGTGAATCCATGCATTACAGATGTATTTGGATGTTTACGTTTTATATATATGCTTCTGCAAGAGTTATGTGTTTATATATTTTAATTGCATGTAGTTCGAAAAATTTAGGTGGCATAGCTCAGTTGGATACTGGGTATGTTATAGTATGTTCCACAGAGAGGGAAAAAAGTGTTCTTTGGCATAGAGTGGCCCAACATGGATGGTCGGGGACGTTACAATATGGTATCAGAGCTTCCCTTTTCAACACTGAGCCTAGATGAGCCGAGAAGGTTGGGTTTAAGTGAAGAGTCATAGAGGATTGATTTCAAAGTGGCCAAATTTTGAGTTACAGAGCGTCCATGGTAAAAAGTAGCAACAATTGGGAAAAAGACTCAATTTCTATTGTTAAATTCATGAGAAAAATGAGAAATTCGACCAAGTGGTGAGATATTACTGGTTTAATATTTGTTCTAGCAAATTTGGACCTAGAATTAGTCGAATTCGAAGTGAAGCCATGACAGATGGAGCGAGTTTAGTGGTCAAAATTCTCAATTCGTGAATTGATTTTGGATAAATACGTTCCACAAATGTCAAACCACAATGATTTGTTGTTGCATAGGTTAAATTGGTGTTATAAGGATGAAATTAAACAAATTTCATGGTTGCAAAATGTCTATGGTAAATTGGGTAAAAAGTTTAGCAAAAGCCCCAATTTCTACAACAGAATTCACGAGGAATTGATGCGCATAAAAATGAATGTGCACAGGTGGGCGCACTAAAAAAGCATGATGCATAGTAAAATTTGGTGATAGGTAAAATTCGGCACTACGCGGCAAGATATTGGCATGCTGGTGCGCACGCTAAATTTTGGTGCTGCGCGGAAAAATGTCAATGTGCAGGTGTGCGCGCTAAATTTTGGTGTCATGCGAAAAAATTTTAGTGTGTGGATGTGCATGTTAAATTTTAGCGCTGCACGAAAAAATGTTGGTGTACAGGACCACGTTAGAAGAACCAACAGAGGATGATATTTTAAGCCAATTTCTTTCTGTGACAGAAAATGTCAAGTTTCCACAAACATATTTTCAATACGATCAAATTTTCAGAGAGGAATTTCAAGAATGAAGAGAGTCATTTTTCTCGTTTTCACCATCTATGGTTTTCACCAATGATGAGCATCCGGGATCATATACCATTCCAGTAGAAATTATCCCAGGCAAATGGCTATACATCAATTCTGAATTAAGTCTCGGACAACAGGAACAATTAACACATCTTTTGAAAGAATAGTCAGGGGCATTTGCATGGGAGTACACTGATATGAGAGGAGTGCATCCTAACACCTGTATTCACCACATATATATCCAACCAGAAATAACATCAATAAGACAACCACAAAGGTGTATGAATCCAATCCTAAAAGATTTTGTGAAAGAAGAGTTACAAAAATTATTAAACGTAGGATTCATTTATCCAATCTCTGACAACAAGTGGGTGTCACCCCTTGTTGTGGTACCTAAGAAAATGAAAGGGAAATGGAAAATGTGTGTAGAATCTAGGGAGTTGAATAAGGCAACCCTGAAGGACTACTTTCCCTTGCCTTTTATAGATTAGGTTTTGGATACCTTGGTTGGAAAAAGATACTTTTCCTTTCTCGATGGATACAGTGAATACAATCAAATTCAAATTGCTCCTGAAGACCAGGACAAAACAACATTCATGTGTCCTTGGGGAAGATATGCTTATAAAGTGCTACCTTTTGGACTATGCAATGCTCCTGCTACATTTCAGAGAGCAGTCCTTGGGATTTTTGCTCACTTAATTCATGATTGTGTGGAAGTGTACATGGACGACTTTACTGTTTATGGTAATACCTTTGAAGAAGCCATAAGTAATCTTGAGAAAGTCTTGATTCACTGTCAGGAATCAAATTTATCCCTTAGTCATGAAAAATGTAAGATGCTATTAACTGAGGGAATAGTGTTGGGTCATCATTTGTCTGCAGAAGGAATTAAAGTTGATCCAGCTAAAATTGAAGTAATAGTTAAACTTTCCTCTCCGAAAAACCAAAAAGATGTGCGCATTTTTTTGGGACATGTTGGATATTATCGTTGATTTATTGAAAACTTTACAAAGATAGTTAGCCCCATGTTTAAACTGTTAGCAAAGGATGCAGAATTTTGTTGGGATAAAAATTGTCAAATTGCTTTTGAAAATTTGAAAGAAAAATTGTCCATGGCGCCTATTCTAAGAGGACCAAATTGGTCTCTTCCTTTCCATATTTCAACTGATGCCTCAGACACTTCTTTAGGAGGAGTTCTTGGACAAAAAGAAAACCAATAAAATTATGCAATTTACTTTACCATCAAAAACCTTACTCCTCCTGAATTGAACTATACTGTGACAGAGAAGGAATTTTTGGCTGTAGTTCATGCCATTAACAAATTCCATCATTACATCACTAGATATGAGGTTTTTGAACATACTGACCATTCTACTATTAGATTTTTGATGAACAAATCAGTTACTACTGGAAGGATCAGACGATGGCTTTTGCTACTTCAAGAATCTAACATTACTATAATTGATCGGCTAGGAAAAGAAACTGTAGTTGTGGATTTTCTCTCTCATATCCCTCAAGACAGTACTGACATTCTAGTGAATGATAATTTCCTTGATGAACATCTATTTGCAGTAGTCGTTAAAACCCCTTGGTTTTCAGATACGACAAATTATTTATCTACAGGGAGGTTGCCAGCTCATTTGTCATCACCACAAAAGAAAAGAATTGTCCAGAAAAGTGCTTATTACTCTTGGGTAGGAAGTGATCTTTTCTATACAAGTCCTGATATGATCATTAGGAGATGCATTCGGGAAGATGAGATTCCTGATATCCTTCAGGCGTATCATGACATGCCATATGGAGGACATTTCTCTGATAAGAGAACGGCATATAAAGTCTTACAATCAGGATATTATTGGCCGACATTGTTTAAAGATGCAACAAAATATGTAAGAAGCTGCGATAGTTGTCAGAGGATGGCAAGTCCTACCGTAGTATATGAGATGCCCTTACGACCATAGGTTTTGATTGAACCATTTGATAAATGGTCACTTTATTTTGTAGGACCGATTTCCCCTATGTCGAGGAAGAAGAAGTACATCTTGGTTTGTACAAATTTTGTAACCAAGTGGGTAGAGGAAAAATCCTTATATCAAGCAACTGAGAAATCAGTGGTTGAATTTATTTATGAAGATATCTTTACCTGCTTCAGTGTTCCACAAGAGATTGTTACTGATCAAGGTGCTCAATTCACTTCTAAGTTGATGAAGGAAATCACAGATAAATATGGGATAAAACACTGTAAGTCTTCCCCATACCGTCCACAAGCCAATGGGCAAGTGGAATCCACGAATAAATTTCTAGAAGCTATTCTGACCAAGACAATACATTTACATCATAAAGATTGGGCAGATAGACTTCCAGAGGCTTTATGGGCATACCGGACTACGTGGAGAAATACCACTGGTCATACCCCTTATGAATTGGTATTTGGCAAGCAAATTCTCCTTCCCATAGAATTTCAGATTCATACCTTCCGCATTGCAGCAGAATTGGGTTTGAATTTGGATGAGGCACAAAAACAGCGAGTTATGCAATTAAATGAATTGGGAGAAATTAGGCAAGATGCTCTTCAAATAACTATCCTTGTACATAATCAACGTAGCAAATGGCATGATAAATACATTAAGAAGAAGCATTTTCAACCAGGGGATTGAGCATTGCTATTTGATTCCAAATATAAAACTTTCAAAGGAAAACTTACAACATGATGGATGGGACCTTATGAAGTGGAAACTGTTTTTGACAATGGATCTGTTAGAATCAAGACCATAGATGACTCTCAAAATTCCTTTGTAGTAAATGGACATCGATTAAAAGTGTATAACAAACCCTTGTCAAGAGATGATTTTCTACAGGAAATTTCTAAACAACCAGAAATAAAGATAGTAGGAGAAGAGTCTTCTCCTCTTGCTAATCCTTGATCATTTTTGTTGTTTCAAGATTTTGTAAATAATAAAAT
>JASDQU010227223.1:0-14133 GCA_032191745.1 Picea mariana | reverse complement strand
ATTATTCATTCAAAGGATCCCACGAAAGGTCATCCAATCATTTTAGGGAGATCGTGGTTGGATACGACCAATGCTTTCATAGGATGTCATGGTGGGGATATGTTCATCTCAAATGGCATTTCTTCACAGAAGCTTACTCTTTTTCCACTTGCTCAACTGGCTATAGAAGAATTATGGTGGCTAAAATGTCCCTATCACGAGAATGATGAGGAAGAACCTTTATTCTCTGTTGATGAATTTCACGCGTTACAAGAACCAACAAAGGATGATATTTTAAGCCAATTTCTTTCTATGACAGAAAATGTCGAGTTTCCACAAACATATATTCAATACGATCAAATTTTCAGAGAGGAATTTCAAGAACAAAGTGAGTCATATTTTTCGTTTTCACTATCTATGGTTTTCACCATTGATGAGCATCCAGGGTCATATACCATTCCAGTAGAAATTATCCCAGGCAAATGTCTATACATCAATTTTGAATTAAGTCTCAGCCAACAGAAACAGTTAACAAATCTTTTTAAAGAACAGTCAGGGGCATTTGCATGGGAGTACACTGATATGAGAGGAGTGCATCCTGACACCTGTATTAACCACATATATATCCAACCAGAGATAACACCAATAAGACAACCATAAAGGCGTATGAATCCAATCCTAAAAGATATTTTGAAAGAAGAGTTATAGAAATTATTAAACGTAGGATTCATTTATCCAATCTCTGACAGTAAGTGGGTGTCACCCCTTGTTGTGGTACCTAAGAAAATGACATGGAAATGGAGAATGTGTGTAGACTTTAGGGAGTTGAATAAGGAAACCCTGAAGGACTACTTTCCCTTGCCTTCTATAGATCAGGTTTTGGATACCTTGGCTGGAAAAAGATACTTTTCCTTTCTCGATGGATACAGTGGATACAATCAAATTCAAATTGCTCCTGAAGACCAGGACAAAACAACATTCACATGTCCTTGGGGCACTTATGCTTATAAATTGATACCTTTTGGGACTATGCAATGCTCCTGCTACATTTCAGATAGCAATCCTTGGGATTTTTGCTCACTTAATTCATGATTGTGTGGAAGTGTACATGGACGACTTTACTGTTTATGGTAATACCTTCGAAGAAGCCATAAGTAATCTTGAGAAAGTCTTGATTCGCTTTCAGGAATCAAATTTATCCCTTAGTCACAAAAAATGTAACACGTTATTAACTGAGGGAATAGTGTTGGGTCATCATTTGTCTGCAGAAGGAATTAAAGTTGATCCAGCTAAAATTGAAGTAATAGTTAAACTTTCCTCTCCAAAAAACCAAAAATATGTACGAAGTTTTTTGGGACATGCTAGATATTATCGTCGATTTATTGAAAACTTTACAAAGATAGCCAACCCCATGTTTAAACTGTTAGCAAAGGATGCAGAATTTTGTTGAAATAAAAATTGTCAAAATGCTTTTGAAAATTTGAAAGCAAGATTGTCCATGGCACCTATTCTAAGAGGACCAAATTGGTCTCTTCCTTTCCATATTTCAATTGATGCCTCAGACACTGCTTTAAGAGGAGTGCTTGGACAAAAATAAAACCAACAAAATTATGCAATTTACTTTACCAGCAAAAACCTTACTCCTCTTGAATTGAACTACACTGTGACAGAGAAGGAATTTTTGGCTGTAGTTCATGCCATTAACAAATTCCGTCATTACATCACTGGATATGATATTTTTGTACATACTGACCATTCTACTATTAGATTTTTGATTAAAAAACCAGTAACTACTGGAAGGATCACACGATGGCTTTTGCTACTTCAAGAATTTAACATTACTATAGTTGATCGGCCAACAAAAGAAAATGTAGTTACGGATTTTCTCTCTCGTATCCCTCAAGACAATACTGACATTCCAGTGAATGATAATTTCCCTGATGAACATCTATTTGCAGTAGTTGTTAAAACCCCTTGGTTTGCAGATACGGCAAATTATTTAGCTACAGGGAGGCTGCCAGCTCATTTGTCATCACCACAAAAGAAAATAATTATCCAGCAAAGTGCTTATTACTCTTGGGTAGGAAGTGATCTTTTCTATACAAGTCCTGATATGATCATTAGGAGATGCGTTCGGGAAGATGAGATTCCCGATATCCTTTAGGCCTGTCATGACGGGCCATGTAGAGGACATTTCTCTAATAAAGGAACGACATATAAAGTCTTACAATCAGGATATTATTCGCTGACATTGTTTAAAGATGCAACAAAATATGTAAGAAGCTGTGATAGTTTTCAGAGGATGGGAAGACCTACCGTAGCAGACGAGATGCCCTTACGATTGCAGGTTGTGATTGAACCATTTGATAAATGGGCACTTGATTTTGTAGGACCGATTTCCCCAATGTTGAGGAAGAAGAAGTACATCTTGGTTTGTACAGATTTTGTAACCAAGTGGGTAGAGGCAAAATCCTTATATCAAGCAACTGAGAAATCAGTGGTTGAATTTATTTATGAAGATATATTTACCTGCTTCGGTGTTCCACAAGAGATTGTTACTGATCAAGGTGCTCAATTCACTTCTAAGTTGATGAAGGAACTCATAGATAAATATGGGATAAAACACTGTAAGTCTTCCCCATACCGTCCACAAGCCAATGTGCAAGTGGAATCTAGGAATAAAGTTTTAGAAGCTATTCTGACCAAGAAAATACATTTACATCATAAATATTGGGCGAATAGACTTCCAGAGGCTTTATGGGCATACCGGACTACGTGGAGAAATACCACTGGTCATACCCCTTATGAATTGGTATTTGGCAAGAAAAATCTCATTCCCATAGAATTTCAGATTCATACCTTTTGCATAGCAGCAGAATTGGGTTTGAATTTGGATGAGGCACAGAAACAGAGAGTTATGCACTTAAATGAATTGGGAAAAATTAGGCACGATGCTCTTTAAAGAACTATCCTTGTACAAAATCAACGTAGAAAATGGCATGATAAATACATTAAGAAGAAGCATTTTCAACCAGGGGATTAGGCATTTCTATTTGATTCCAAATATAAAACTTTCAAAGGAAAACTTACAACACGATGGTTGGGACCTTATGAAGTGGAAACTATTTTTGACAATGGATCTGTTAGAATCAAGACCATAGATGACTCTCAAAATTCCTTTGTAGCAAATGGACATCGATTAAAAGTGTATAACAAACCCTTGTCAAGAGATGATTTTCTACAGGAAATTTCTAAACAACCAAAAATAAAGATAGTAGGAGAAGAGTCTTCTCCCCCTGCTAATCCTTGATCATTTTTTCTTTTTCAAGATTTTGTAAATAATAAAAATTTTAATAATAAATGATAATAAAAATAGAAATAATAAATAAATAATATATATATATATATATAACATTTTGGATATGTTGACATATTGTTTTCAGTTTTACAGGATTTTTAAAGCAAGTATAGAATTGAATTCCATCACTTCTTTGCAACAGGTAAGAAGGTAAGATCATTTCATTTTATGAAATTTTCTTATCAATATATATTGTCTTGTTTTGAAATTGATAAATTTGAGCTTGTTTTCTCCCTTTGAATTTCTCATTAAAGTATGAAAGGGGCATTTATCAGGGATAGGTTTATTCTTTACCAGGCCTGATAGATTATGATGGGAAAGAAAACCCCTAGAGTTTTCTTTTCACATTTTCTCAAACTCTCAAAACATGAGAAAGCAATGAGCATATACTAACTTGGGCTCATAAAATCCACAAGTGAGTGATTATTGTCCCACAAAATCATTTTCTGCAAGATTTCTATCTGCACTCACGTTGGATGATGTGGGATACATTAAGGTCCACCTTCCAACAAGTCTCACTCCATCGACATCAACACCTTATCTGGAGTAGAGATTAGAGACTATTTAGTACCCTGGGATCTGCATGCCTCAATGGCAGATTTCCTTGCTAACAACCATGGGAATACATCAATGTCTCTTGGTTGATAGATCCTACAGGTGAATCGACACCAAGACCTTTATTCATACCTATTAGTATGTACTATAGGTACCTTGAGGCCCATTGACATCAATGGTGGGTCATCTCGCATTGGTTAACGACTCATTAATGGCCAGTAATCCAATGATTTCTTTTTGTGTTCGACTCCAAAACATTTATTCACACAAATAAGAATTGTACCATGGGTTAAAGCTTTGAATTTGTTGAAGACATAATCTTAATTGATTCCTTTCAGGAATGAACAGAAGACCGGTTCAGGGATAGCCATCAGATAATTTGCTTTATAAACAGGAAATCTTTTTTCTCAGCAAGTTATTATTGGTTCAAGTTTCTCTATAGATTTCGGTTTATTTCATCAGTACCAGTCAGTGCCAGAAAGAATCAATCAGCCATAGTGGTTATCAGCAGTATAGATTTCAGTTACAACTTTGGTGCTCTCTAGATTCAGAATTATCTTCAAAATCTCTACAGTAAGAAAATAATGCATAATAGGGAGTAGGTAATCGAACTCAGGTACGCTTAGTTTCATGTTAGTTTAATTTATTAAAATACACATTAATAACTTGAACTATGTCTGCCTCGATACTCCGTGACATTTCATCATCCCTATACTCTGTACTTAACAGGCTGAGTTCAATTCTTCTTGACATTTCATATCATGGAAAATGAACTGCATTATAATGGCTGAATTTGACATGACTCGTATGAAATGATACTTTGAAAAGGTGTACGACCATCATCATTCCTTCACACGCTACTGATCCTCATGACACTTAAAATGTTCTTCTATAATTCCTATCACGACCTATTTCACACATCATACTGTATTCCTCTGTTGCCCTCATCTAATTCCGTTGCTCACCTTTGAACCTTTCCTATTATATTGAGTGGAATTATGGTGGTGAATCGTCACGAACCTGAGACTTATGCAGATTTGGAGGCTCTTCCTGAGTATGAAGCGACCAAACACATTTTTCAGAAAGCTATATGGGAGCCGTTCTTCAAGAAATTTGACGGGTATGATGATACGATTACACTTCAATTTGCTTTGCACTTTCATGGTGGACTAGCTAAAGTGGGCGTGCTGGAATTCAAAGTCATAGAGAAGTTCATTTCTGAAGCAATTCAGTTACCCAGCACTGGTCAGAAATGGATGAAGGGCCAACCAGTTGACAAAAAGATCTGCACACAGCTCCTACAACCCCAGTATCGGAAATTACAATGGTCATAAGGCACATCAAGGTCGTGGTTGGAACCGAAATGGGCTCAGTTGCTATCCATACTTCAACGGTACCTCACTTGTGAAGGTCGGTACACGATTGTGTTTCCCTATCATGCTCAACTCCTACTGCATTTCAAAGGTAACCATTTGGTGAACATCCCCTATTTTTTGTTGAAGCGTTTGAAGAAAATAGCAAAACAAGTTCGCAAAGCAAAAGATTTTAGAGGCAGTCTTTTTCATTTTGGTCTTGTCAAAATTTTGGTTAAGTTTGTGTTATCCCACAAACAGGAATCTTGGGATATGTTCGTTGTAAGAACCCTAGCTTCTGACAAATCTAAACATAAAAATATTGATTCCACTGCTTCCAGAGAAGAAGTCAAATTCTAAGAAAAAGGTTGTTAAAACCCTAGCCAAAATCTGTGATGACCCTGAGAATACACCAGATTGCACAATTGAGGCTAGTGATGATAATCCTGGCACTGAACATTCATTTGATGTCCATGGTTCTGATGGTGTGGAAACTAACCGTGGAAAAGTGGAAACACTGTCCCTACAGATGCAAATGTTGAAATTTTGATTTCTTCTTCGACTGCTAAAAATATTATTGATGTGGAACAACTTGAGGAGTTAATTGACAAACCTAGAAAAAATCCCAAATGTAAATGCACACGCACACTTTCAGATATGGATAAATTTGTGCCTAGTTACCCATTACAGGAAAGATTGAAAAGTATGGATGATCATGAGGAGGCTCCGGAGTCTTCTAAGATGACATGGACTCTCTCTCAATTGATTAGAAAAGTCTGTAAATTCAATCAGCAAGATAATGTGCCCAAAGAAATTGAGCAGGACAAGCCAATTCAATTACCAGTCAATACCCCTGTCCAGGTATATGATGAGTTCACTGATGAACCCAGTCCAGTCGACACCCCTGTTCAAGTATATGATGAGTTCACTAATGAATCTAGTCCAGTCGACACCCCTGTTCAAAGACCAGATGGGTTCACTCATGCGTCTAGCCCTCAAACACAAAAAGGTCCTGGTAAGACATTTGAATCTAACTGTGAAATCTCTTCCAGTAGATCTTTGTGACCCATGGTTTTCAGATTGGAAAACAGGAGTCACAGGTTAAAAGAGAAGTTACATGAATATGCCATACTGGATCGGCATATAAAAATAGAAAATTAATTTATGAAACTTAGTCAAGCTCGCTTCTCATCAAAGATTGAATGATTAAAACAAAAAAATAAAGGTCTTTTTCAGAAGAATAGGAGATTGCAGAAGATTGCCAGGAAGCACATCACCATTAATCGAGTTCTTAAGAAGGAAATAAGAAACATGAAGAAACATGAGAAATTGCAAATGTTGGTTGCAGTTGCTGCAACACTCTGACGAATCTTAGTTTTTGACTTTTTGTTTCCTGGGGACAGGCAAAGACTTCATCTTGGGGGAATGTTAGTCTCCAATTTTGACCATATTTTTGCCTATATCATGTCAGATATACCCCCATTTCATATCTAGTATCATTTCCTTCTAGCCTTACCATGACACATTTTACATCATTTTTCCCTAAATGGAGCTATTTAAGGTATTCATATGATACAAGTTATTTTTAATGTATTTTGATACTTTAAACTAATATTGATACTAACGTGACATGAGTTAGGTACTTGTTTTCTTGAAACAAATTTATCAGTACCAGGTACCGGCTTGCACTTAGTGGATATGTCAAAGACTTGCACGACATTGCCAGATTGGAATGATAGTCTTATTCATATGATTGATTGAGTCATAACTCAATGTGATGACTCAGAGCGAAATTGTAGAACTGTTTATTACGATGCTTTATGATCCTAGCTTCTTGACACTGTGTTTCATGAAGTTGTGAAATTAGTTTCAACTAACTATGAGTCATTTTTGGATCTAAGATTCATTTAGTTAAATGCACCAATGTTCAAGACTATTTTGGAGAGGATCTATATAAACTCAAATCGCTCTCAAGAAACATTGGTTATGATATACTATGTTATGTGATTTCTGATAATACAATTTGCTATGTGTTATATCATTTTTTGTGAAATGATTTGAGTTTGTTTATGAATTATGGAGTGTGAGGTATGAAACAGTTATGCATGGAATAATTTGAGTAGCTCTGGTTTCGTTTTAGGGCGATTGCACCTCTTGGTTGGGCCCACCAATAGGTTCAATTCGTTGTCTCTTTTCCACAGTATAGTTAGTTTATTTCTAGTTCTAGAATCTGCATGTGAGTTAGTTTTTAATTTGAAGTTACACTGCTAAATTCTAGCTTAGCCATTTTTTGTTTAGTTCATTCTCAGCTTGATATTATCTTGTAGATCGTTGAATGTTGGAATGAGTTATTTACCATTGTAGAATTTGAGGAATGAACCGAGTACCAATTAATCTTTCTCCTAGATTAGTCTAGATTTGCTCTGTTTTCCAGTTTCCAGCTTGATCATGATTTACAGATAATTTGAGTTTAGACTTACTCCGTTTTGTTAGGATATCTAGCTTATGGTCTGGTTAAAGGAAGATTCCAGTACTTGTAGGGTAAAATAGGACATTTATTAGTTTCACCTTTGCTAGATTTAGAACTGCTTGATACTTAGATTAAATAAGAGGTTTTTAAAATGTTCTCTCTTTTATGGTTCAGATAGATATTTTGATGATTAGATGTTTAAGATAATGGTAGATAGCCTTGGGTGATTTCTTTAGATTAAAAATAGAAATGCATTTTCTTAACTCAGAACTGTTTCCATTTGATTAATTAGACATTATATGATTAGTTTTAAGATAATCATTAGGATTCAGTCTGTAAGAGTAAGTTTATGTTTTCTTCTCAGAATAACCTTTAGGTAGGAGTTAGAATCTTACCAGCACATATAGTGTAGCATCTCTAAGTTCACTTACCCTGTTTTGACAATTTAGTGTTTTCAGGTAATTAAAAACCTTAATACAACAGCCTGACATTTTTGGCACTGTTGCTGGGGAGTTGTTTAGAAGGTAAGTTAGATAATTGATTTGGTTATTTTCGTAAATGTATTTGGTTTGGTGTGATATGTTAGCAGGTTGACAAAAGAGAAGCTGTGAAATGAAGGGTGAGAACGGACACATCTGTTATCACAGGTTCCTCTGAAACCCAATCTTAGTTTTTCTTTTATCTAGTATATTTTCATGAGAAATAGAGATGATAGAGGTATATTTAGGGGAAACTCAAAACAATAAAAAAAAGAAACCTCCACCCAAAAAGCCATAGAAACTAAGACTGGAACTATGGCTGAGGAAACCATAGAGCAAAACATAGAACCAGGAAACACCACATACCAACAAATTCAAATTCCTGGTGATCCAAACTCGATTGATACAGTTAATCCAAAAGAAGTGCAAGCTTTTTTCAGGAACCCTGACACTATAGTTTCACAAATAACAACTACAACTGTTGAATCAAACGTAATAGGATCCTCAAAAGAACCAATAGGAGATAATAATTCTGTCAAAAAGAATCCAGAGAGGTGGGATTTCACACCCTCACCAAAGAAAGATCAGATTGCATATACAATTTTTGGTAATCCTTCTAACATGGTAGAAAGAGGGAGAGAATTGGATAGAAGAGAGAGGGGAGAAATTCATGTTGAAAATGAAGAATAAGAACAAGTAGAGACTGAGCTAAGACCAGAAACCACTTTTGGGTTTCCAATTTTGGATTTGGTCCAAAATGTCAATATGAAAAATATCCCACCTTCGGTACTACCAACCTTTTATGGGAAAAGTAGTGAAGACCCAGATGTCTTTCTTTTTGAGTTTGATATCCTGTGCAGGAGTTATAATTATCTCCAGGATGCACATAAGCTGAAATCGTTTCCTGCTACCCTAAAAGATTCTGCATTACGTTGGTTCACGAGTTTAGGAGAGTACAGCATTAGATCTTGGGAAGATGTGAAGACAAAATTTTTAACGAAGTACCTAGACTATTGTAGACCCAAGGATTCTAGAAATGATATTTTTAAAATGCAACAACAAGATGAATAAAGCCTTGAAGATTTCTTGGAAATATTTACATATACTCTTCAAAAATCCAAATATAATGATCTCCAAGATGAAGCAATCAAGACTCTTTTCTTAAAAGGGGTTTCAGATGAATACATTGACACTCTCAACTTAATGGCTTAAGAAGAAATTTATCAAAAAGACTTTGAAGCACTCAGTGAAATATGTATAACTTACTCGAGAAGTAGGCGGAAAATGGCAAAATGTGTGAGAGAACCTGTCAACAAAAACACCAAAGTACCCACATCTGGTGGAGTTACTAGAATTGAACTGGGAAACCTCTTGGAAAATTTTAAAATAGACATTTTAGGAACGATCGGCTCTCAGTTAGACACTCTGAAGATTGAGAAAAAGTAGGAGGAGGAAAACCCTGTATTAAGCATATTTTGCCCAAAATGCAGAAAAAGGCATCCTTTACGAGAGTGTTCTTTGGACAATGTTTCTGTATGTGCAATTTGTACTGAAAATCATAAAACAGAAGATTGTTCATCCTTACCAGGATTGCAAGCTATATTCAAGGGAGGGGAAGCTCCAGGGACTCCATCTACACCTAAGAGACCTTGGCAACCTAGGAACTCGAATATATATCAAGAACCATCCCCACAACCTTCCGGCTACTATCCACCCTTCTCTCAACAACAGCAACATCCATGGAACTGGCCAAATTGGCCTCCGCAAAATGTCCCTTCTCAACCTTGGTATCAAGGATGGAGAGAACATAATTATCGAAATAACAAACAACAACATGTGGTACCAATTCCCCAGAATCCATGTACTCAATACCCTCCAAACATGCATCAACTATTGCCTGGATTTACTCCACCTCCTTTACCACCTATTCAACAAACTCCTCAGTAGCCTCAAAATCCACCAAGTCCCACCATATTACCCGCTCAACCCATTCCAAATCCTAATAACAGACCACCTCTACCACTCCATAGTGTTGATTTTCAAAACTACCCAGCTTACACCATAAACCCCATTTCCATACAAGAAATAAAGTTGAGATCTGGGAAAAATTTAAATAAAACTCAGCCTGTAACAAGAACAACGCCAAAGGTAATTATCCAAGAACATGAAGAAGAACCTGTAGATGATTTATCAAATGAAGCATCTTTAAAAGATGTCATCATTCCAAAGAATAAAGTATCTAAATCACAGCATAACCTACAAACTCAGGTTCCCCAAACACCTCCTTTTCCTGAGAGGTTTCTCATTGAAAAACCAATTGCTCAATCTGAGTTTGACATCATGAATGAACTAAAACATGTTTGTGTTAAGATTCCATTGTTACAAGCAATCAGAGATGTTCCAATCTACGCCAAGACCATTAAAGAACTTTGCATTAAGAAACCAGGTCGGAAACAGAAAGATCCCCCCACGATACACCTAGTAGGCCAATCATCGAATTGTATTTCTAAAGATCCTAAGATTTTGAAGTATGCCAACCCCGGGAACCCAATAGTATCAGTTACTATCAACAATGTTTCTATTGGTAATACTTTAGTCGACTTGGGTGCAGCCATTAATATAATGACTATCAATACAGTTGAACTGTTACAATTAATTCAATTCCTTCATCCTACCCCTACAGTTCTTGAACTTGCTGATAGAACAACTATAAAACCTATTGGGGTCCTCGATGACATTCTTGTTACATTAGCTTCATGGGAATATCCTGTCGACTTCATGATTATTCATTCAAAGGATCCCACGAAAGGTCATCCAATCATTTTAGGGAGACCTTGGCTGGCTACGGCCAATGCTTTCATAGGATGTCGTGGTGGGGATATTTTCATCTCAAATGGCATCTCTTCATAGAATCTTACTCTTTTTCCACCTGCTCAACCATTTACAGAAGAATTATGGTGGCTAAAATGTCCCTATCACAAGAATGATGAGGAAGAACCTTTATTCTCTGTTGATGAATTTCACGCGTTACAAGAACCAACAGAGGATGATATTTTAAGCCAATTTCTTTCTATGACAGAAGATGTCGATTTTCCACAAACATATTTTCAATACAATCAAATTTTAAGAGAGGAATTTCAAGAACGAAGTGAGTCATTTTTCTCATTTTCACCATCTATGGTTTTCACCATTGATGAGCATCCGGGGTCATATACCATTCCAGTAGAACTTAGCCCAGGCAAATGTCTATACATCAATTCTGAATTAAGTCTCAGCCAACAGGAACAGTTAACAAATCTTTTGAAAGAACAGTCAAGGGCATTTGCATGGGAGTACACTGATATGAGAGGAGTGCATCCTGACACCTGTATTCACCACATATATATCCAACCAAAGATAACACCAATAAGACAACCACAAAGGCGTATGAATCCAATCCTAAAAGATTTTTTGAAAGAAAAGTTACAGAAATTATTAAACGTAGAATTCATTTATCCAATCTCTGACAGCAAGTGGGTGTCACCCCTTGTTGTGGTACCTAAGAAAATGACAGGGAAATGGAGAATGTGTGTAGACTTTAGGGAGTTGAATAAGGCAACCCTGAAGGAATACTTTCCCTTGCCTTTTATAGATCATGTTTTGGATACCTTGGCTGGAAAAAGATACTTTTCCTTTCTCGATGGATACAGTGGATACAATCAAATTCAAATTTCACTTGAAGACCAGGACAAAACAACATTCGCGTGTCCTTGGGGCACTTATGCTTATAAAGTGCTACCTTTTGGACTATGCAATGCTCCTGCTACATTTCAAAGAGCAGTCCTTGGTATTTTTGCTCACTTAATTCATGATTGTATGGAAGTGTACATGGACGACATTACTGTTTATGGTAATACCTTCGAAGAAGCCATAAGCAATCTTGAGAAAGTCTTGATTTGCTGTCAGGAATCAAATTTATCCCTTAGTCACGAAAAATGTAAGATGCTATTAACTGAGGGAATAGTGTTGGGTCATCATTTGTCTGCAGAAGGAATTAAAGTTGATCCAGCTAAAATTGAAGTAATAGTTAAAATTTCCTCTCCAAAAAACCAAAAAGGTGTGCGAAGTTTTTTGGGACATGCTGGATATTATCGTCGATTTATTGAAAACTTTACAAAGATAGCCAGCACCATGTTTAAACTGTTAGCAAAGGATGCAGAATTTTGTTGGGATAAAAATTGTCAAAATGCTTTTGAAAATTTGAAAGCAAAATTGTCCATGGCACCTATTCTAAGAGGACCAAATAGGTCTCTTCCTTTCCATATTTCAATTGATGCCTCAGACACTACTTTAGGAGGAGTGGTTGGACAAAAATAAAACAAACAAAATTATGCAATTTACTTTACCAGAAAAACCTTACTCCTCCTGAATTGAACTACACTGTGACAGAGAAGGAATTTTTTGTTGTAGTTCATGCCATTAACAAGTTCCGTCATTACATCTTTGGATATGAGTTTTTTGTACATACTAACCATTGAAAGCAGAGTATTAGTCACATATGATTGAAGTGGAAGGTATGATCAATAACCAAACCATTTCTATTTTAATTGATTCAGGAGCTAGTCATAGTTATCTAGATCCTAAGATGGTGGAAAGTTTTCATTTTCCAAGAAGAAAGCATGGGAAATCTTGGTTGGTGTAGCTGGCTACAGGAGCCAAAAGAAAAGTTAATGAGATGGTTAAGTCATGTCTTATGGACATGAATGGACTGAACACTAGGGCAGATTTGAACATATTTCCTTTAGGTTCCTATGACTGTCTAATTGGGATGGATTGGTTGGACCAACATCATGTCATCCTAGACTATCATAACAAGGATTTTACTTGCTTGGATGAGGAAGGGACCCTAAGGAAGGTGCAGGGAATTCCCAGGGTAGTAACCGTCAGAGAAATTTCAGCATTGCAGCTGAAGAAATGTTACAGAAAAGGGTGTCAAATATTTGTAGCACATATGGAAGAGACACCTAAAGATAAGGTTCCAAATTTTGAATATTATGCAGTCCTGGAAGAATTTGAAGATGTGTTCAAGGAGGTACCAGGACTACCCCCAAAGAGAGATATTCATTTCTCTATAAATTTAATGCATGGAGCAGCTCCAGTGTCAAAGAATCCTCACAGAATGAGTACACCAGAGTTGAAGGAGTTGCAAATGCATCTTGAAGAAATTCTGAAGAAAGGGTATATATGCCCAAGTGTGTCACCTTGGGGTGCCCCAGTCTTGTTTGTGAAGAAAAAAGATGGAACATTAAGATTATGCATTGATTTCAGACAGTTGAATAAAGTGATTGTTAAGAACAAGTATCCTCTGTCGAGGATTGATGACCTTTTTGATCAATTGGAGGATGCAAATATCTTTTCAAAGATATATCTCGGGTCAAGATTCCATCAGGTAAGGATTAAGGAGGAAGATATCAGCAATACTGCCTTCAAGACAAGGTATGGTCATTATGAGTTCACAGTGGTTCCATTTGGGTTGTCAAATGCACCAGTTGTTTTCATGTGCTTAATGAATGGTGTTTTCTGAGAATATTTAGACAAGTTTGTCATTGTATTTTTGGATGAAATTATTATATATTCTAAGTCAGAGGAAGAGAATGAACATCATTTGAGGATGGTGTTGCAAGTATTAAGGGAGCATCAGTTGTATGCCAAATTGAGCAAGTACTCATTTTATCAAAAGAAAATTCATTATTTGGGGCATATCATTTCAAAGGATGGGATAGCAGTGGATCCTGAGAAGATAGAAGACATTAGACATTGGTCAAATCCAAAGAATGTGGTAGAGGTTAGATCATTCACAGGCCTTGCATGCTACTATAGGATATTTATTGAAGGGTTCTCAAAGATTGCACACTCAATCACTACCTTGCAAAGAAAGGGTGTGAAGTTTCAGTGGACATT
>JASDQU010227220.1:2991-17339 GCA_032191745.1 Picea mariana | reverse complement strand
TTCTACTTCAACATCTCGCCTATGTGCCTCGGCGATGTGAGTCTCTCCAGTTTCTTTCTTTTTCTCTGGACACTCATAAGACTTTTGCCCATTTTTTCCACATGTGAAGCATGTAATTACTCCACCTCTTCCTCTTCCTCTACCTTTGGTACGCGGAAACATATTGTTATCGGCATACCCTCCTCTATGCTCAGTATGTTGCCCTCTCTGCTCAGCATGTTTCCCTCACTGTGAACTTCCACCTCTCTCGGTTCTAGTCTGAGGCTTTTTCCAGTCGTCTTTGGGCTTCTGGTATTTATCTTGGGAAACCGATTTTCCTTTGGGCTGACTCCTACCTTGGCCTCGCTGACCTTTCTTACAACTCAACTTCTCTTCCGCTTTCAAAGCCATTTTATAGGAATCCTCCACCGTTCAGATGGTTGCCATGCTCATTTCATCCTAAATCTCATATCTCAGGCCATTCATATACCTGGCAACTTTCTCATCATCGCTCTCCTGATGACCTGCCCTATTGTTCAGTCGATAGAATTCATCCGTGTATTCTTTTACTGTCATCAGCTTCTATCTCAAGTTCTGCATCCTCCTGAATAGAGTGATTTGATAATCTCTCGGGATGAACTTTGCCTTCATCTTTGCAATCATTCGATCCCAACTTTTAATTTTCTGCTTGCCCTTGCAGTGTCTATCTACTTGTAGCTCGTCCCACCATAATGTTGCATGTTCCTTCAATCTTGTGACCGCATGCCTAACTTTCTTATCCTCTTAGACATCTTCATAATCGAAGTATGTATCCAGAGCTCTAATCCAATCTAAAAGCTCTTCCGCATCTAGATTCCCCTCATAAATTGGAATGTCCATCTTTGTTTTTTCACCCATCCATGCAATAGCTTTGATTAGACATTCATTGGATGCATCCTTGACTGCAACTTCTTCTTCTTGTTCAGCTTCAACCTTGCTTTCAGAATCACTTAGATTCCCAACACCGACTATGTGTCTTTGTGTTGTCTCTATATCTTCGAGTCTAGCTCGTAGATCACGTATCTCTCTTTCCATTTCTGGATTCTGCGCTTGCCTATCCCTTCTCCTTGGGTTTTCTCTTTGCTCTGGATCGGGTGACTGCCTATACCGTCTCCTTGGAGGCATGGTGAATTTCCTTCTTCTCTGCTACAGAAAGCAAAGAAACTTTCTTGCTCTGATACCACTTGAAGCAGGTGTGCTCGCTAGGCACGTCCTCTCACAGGACCTCCTCCTTCCTTGGCCTGAAGAACTG
Source organism: Picea mariana (assembly GCA_032191745.1). NCBI lineage: Eukaryota > Viridiplantae > Streptophyta > Pinopsida > Pinales > Pinaceae > Picea > Picea mariana. Next base: position 16,069 of record JASDQU010227220.1, on the reverse strand, counting down.
AAAATCTCTTCCAATTCCCTATCAGGAATTTTCCACACTCACAACAGTCTTCCAAAAGATCTCCCCTAACAATCGAGGTCCCTCAATGATGCTTCCCTTCTTTCTGACGTGATGACAGTTGGCCGCACGGTGGCACCTTCCTCCTCATCGGGGTTTCGCGGTTCGTGATTCCAAAGTGTGTAAACACTTTGTCACCAGGATCCCCGATATCCCGATGACCCAGACACCGATGGATGACCTCCCTGTCGGGAATTTTCTCGATGGCTCCGATTGCTTCCACACATCCTCCCAAGATGGACGGCCCTAATTTACTCTTGGGATTTCGAGACTTTTGATGTCCCGACTCTCACATCCTCAGGAACTCCAACTTCCTAAATCTCGATGCCTCAATGTCAACCACGCGTCTCCACAAATCGATGGCTTTGATCTTTCCAAGATTTTTCCTATGTAAATTCCCGATCTTCTACTCTCGTGAACCCTGACTTTGTCAGATATTCTGACACGTGTCCCAAATGATGGATGGTTCAGATCAAACCTCAGACTTTTCCCAAACACAAAGTCTAACCACTTCAATTGTGTGAACCCCAATGACCAAAACACTGATGTCTTCTCAGGGGTTTCCCTCTGCTCCCAGGGACTTAAATCCTGTGCAGCTCCTATCGAACTGGACGGTTGACGGTTAAATGACCAGTGATCCAACGGCTCACGACCCCTCGAGCTTGGACTCCGAACACGGCTGTAACCTCCTCACTTATTTGGTAGATCCAACGGCTGACGGGATTTCACCAATCCTATCCACAAGATCCTGACCGTCAATTTCTTCCTTTTTGAGGATTTCTTGAAAATAACTAAGTGTTCCTCTACGCTCACTTGTCCTCTTGCATGCAACCCTGCAACACTGGGTTTATATGCTCCATGGCACGAACTCCCTTTTCAATCCTTCCTTAGGTCCACTCAAAGGTACTATACCTCCTGAGCTTTGTCAATTTTGAATAATTTAGAATTTAAACCTCTTGCTCGCACTCCTTGCGGCAACCCCTTCAAACACTTCATATGTTTGAGTCCTTCGACCCTGCGCATACTTGCAGTAGTAGTCTCTCAATGCTCCGCTCAGTTTCACCACTGAGACTTTCCTTAGCCTGTGCACTCCTTGCACGGCTCCAGTAACCCAATTTCACTTATGGGTGAACGAGAACAAGAGTTAAACTACTTGATCCTTTGTCAACGCACTTCTTGCGGACGGTTCTCGACTGCACTCCTTGCAGGAATCCTCACTCAGATAGAGAAACAATTGAAACTCATTTCTTCTTCCCTCAGATTTCAAACTCAAACATGAAATCACATACACAGAAATAAAGCAAATACATAACAGGAAAACAAACACTCATGAGCACATCATTTAGCATCAACACACAGAGAACAAACACAAAACCATGGATTTGAATCAACTTCTTCTATTAATTCAATATCTATACATGGATGTTCTTCTACAACTCTATGCTTCTCTTTTGTGCTCTTCCTGCTTCAACTATGTTACAATGTACAATGAGGGTGTCTATATCCGTTTTCCATCCTTCTTTCTAAAACTATCTAATCTATGAATTCAAGTCTATCTACCTGCATTAACTAGTTTAAGTGCCTCCTATCTACTAAGGATGAGAGCGAATCTCTCAAGGTCCAATACAATATACAAAGGTGCTCCTTCATAAATGGCTTCATTAAAGATTTGGCGCATCAATTTCAAAAAGATTTTCAAGAAATTTATCATGTGCTCAAAAATACATTGTGCTTTCTCCACACTCGCTTGATATTTGTGATGCTCCTGCATCACATCTCGTCTAGATGTTTTCACATATAGTAAGATACCAATTATTGACCCGTATTGCCTCTGGTCTCTAGACTTTGAATCATCATCTCTAATGAACTTGCAACCAGTTTGCATAGGAGTGGTAACTGGTTTGCAATCTTCCATTCTGAAATTATTTATCATTTCTATGATATACTAAGTTTGAGAAATAAAAATTCCTTGGTTGCTTTGACGTATCTGAAGATGTTGTAGGTGAATCCCCCTATGGATAAGTGGATTCCCTCTTGGTCTCTAGACTCCTAAAGCCAAGACAAAAAAGTGCTTAACATGGACACTGACTTCCTTTTAGATCTAATCGAGCTAATGAATGAAAGAGAAGGAGAAATATATGTACCTTATTAGCAACATTTGTCCTTGAAAAGTCTTGACTGAGCTCTGATCCTGAGCTCTCTGATAGGTCTTGTCAAACAAACAAAGGTTCAAAAGACTTTCTACTCTACCGAGATTAGCTCAAACATAGATCCATCTACTGCAGAAAAATGCTTATGGAAGAAGCATAAGTTTGAAAGAAACAGGCCAAGCATTGATTATTAATGAGAACAAGTAAAAGTACTTACAATCCTTTGAATGAAGGTGCAACAACTTCTTCCAATTCTCCTTGTCCACCCCTTTTCTCAAATAATTTCCACTGATTGCTTTGATGACATCTCACTCATGAGATCATAAGTTTGATGTAATTCTCAATCTCCATTGTGACTTTCACCATGAGAAGGCCTCCTTATATAACCTTGGAGAGGTCCAACCATGTGAGATATCTTTGGGATAAGTTGAGGATTCCTCTCCTTCAGTTGAGGATCTCCCCTAAGATCAGGCCTTGACCATCTATTTGAATTCAACCACCTTCAAGAATTGAGGGATTCTTCCATGATTTGCCTCAACAAACCCAAAATTTGTTCAAAAAAGGGTAGCGCTCCCCCAAAAGGGTGCATAGGGCACTCAAGCACTCCCCAAAAGAGGCTCGAGGAGTGTTAACACTCCCTCACAGTGGGTATGGGAGCGCTTCTCTCTAAAATTCATTTTGGAGTGGTTTTTCCAATGGCAAAAGGTTTGTACTTCAGGTCAATTGATTTCTCTTCTTCCAAACTAACCTTTGAAGTGTCTTAAGTGTCTTTATGATGTCGTTAGAGGCACAAAATATGAAATATGAAAGTATGATGTTTGTGACACTTGCAACACTTGTGGTCAAGATGCGACACTTTTGAACAAGATGCATCACTTACGACACTTGTGGCACTATCAAAGTGAGCAATTTTGAGGTGTAACAGATTGCCCCCCAAAGTACGAAGTTAGAAGACGATGATGACTGAAGTACTTTGTAGACTTTTTCAAGCAAGGGTATGGACACAGAGAGATTGGAAAATCTGCACACAACCATCAAAAAATATTATGATAGGTTTCAAAACCCAGGGAAAGCATACCTATGCTTGAGTGATAAAGACCTTTTAGGTATGGCCGCCATAAAATACACTGCAGATCCATAATTATATTGACAGAATGGTATAGCCACTTAAGATACAGTGTGGGTCTATACTCCTATGACCTGAACTGATCGTAGCCACAAAGAATACAAAGTGGATCTACGATATGAAAATACATAGCCACGACCAATACAAAGTGGATCTATGTAACAATATATGTTCCATAGTTCAAAAAGAATTCCTTTGCAACCTGGGCAAAGTATACATAAGAGTGAAAAAATCAACCCAAGGTCTTCTTACTAATCTAATAAACCTCAAATTCGCCATAATTTTTTTTTTCTATGACATAATTCAATTTCGTTTAAGCTTTAGAATTTAAGAGAAGGTAAGATACATTTATGTATATAATGACATTATTACACCAGTCTAGTTTACTTCCAACAGAAAATCTAATGTGGGTAAATTCTGTCCATAATTCTATAACTTCCTTTAACATTAAAACTACTCCAACATACTTATATGTATATAGGCAATATATAAACTTAGGTCGAAGGAACCCTTGAGGTTCAGAGAAATGATCTGATCGCACAGAGTTTAACCTCTGAGTGGTCGCACAGGAGAGTAGCTGAAACGAACAGTGGAGACTCTTCAGGGAGAAGTGTCGAAGTTACGAGAGTCATTAGATCTTGCAAAGTAGTGAGGATATTAAGGTCGAGTGTCTTCCAACACTCTAAGGCATTGAATTTCACTATTTTGGAGTTTCGGGTTTGGAGCGGCCAGTTATTTTGGAGTCACTGCATCATGAACTCCTGATTCGTGAAAATTGCGAAACGATTGAAAACATTCATCAAGGAGGACACGTGGCGAGCGGTGAAGGTTCAAGAAAAATCATGAAAGGTTGTGGATCGTCGATCCAGTGGGATCTTGGTTGTTGGTTCAAGAGGAATCTATACTGTTGATCTCTCAAGGGGGAGATTTCAGCATTTCGGGGGTTCGGGAGTTCGAAGGACCTAGAAGAGGAGGAACGCTTGCATCATGATTCTCCGAATCGTGAAAAGTCGGTAGCGCTTTGACATTAAGCATGAGGTCATAGATTGGTGGTCACGTGGATGAAGGCTAAGGGTGATCCAAAACCTTTAATCCCTTTTTAGCGTTTCAACGATCGAGAGTTGGAAGGACAAGGAGTCTGGGATTGTCAAAGTAATCAGTTCTGCACATTTAATTATGCTTTTAATTGCAAGGTTGGATATTCATGACTGCTAGAATAGTAGGTATTTTCACTGTCTACTATATGCATGTATAAAGGCGTATATTATCATTCTTAATGTAGGGAATTCCCTTTAACTCTCCATTAACATCTATACTTATTTCCACTTATAAGTATGTACATACCTATAGCTTTCTCTAGATATATATAGAGCAATGCACTGTCCTAGGTATAGTTTCATCTTGATTCTAGTTTAATAATTGAAAATCTCAGTTACGTGCTACGGTCCTGCATCTTTACTTACATAAAATATAAACATGCAAGTATATCTACATGCTTGGGTCTCATTCTTACACACCAGTAGCTTACACATCAAGCATAGTTAACTTGAAGGATACCATCTTGTTCTCTACGGTTTATGCCATTAAACAATAGTATAATTACGAAATTTTGAATACTTAAAGGTGTATGACCTCATGGCAAGCAGAACTCTTAGAAAAAATCGTGCTAAAAATCTTCTTAATTAGTTTAATACTTTCATATACAATAATTTATGTACTTGTCATGCCCTATACACAGTAACTTGTAATATGATCTATTATTTCTATTCTACCTCTATCCCGAATGAAGATCCTCCATCGTTTCTACTGGTCCATTCATTACAGTATTAGATTTGTTCCTATAACAAATAATTCGTACTATGTTCCTACAGTTTTGTGAAAAAACAGAGGTCATTCAGGTTTCGGCGATTACAAATGTCGAACACAAAAACAAAAGACCACGTTGTTTGCTGAATCGTGAAATGCGGAAAGACTGTGGGCCCAACACTTCAGGGTTTCGGGGTTCAGGATTTCACGATTTCAAATGCCAAACACCAACAGACAAAAACTCCCGAATTGTGAAAATGTGAAAGGAAATTTGGACCAACACTTCAGGGTTTCGGGGTTCGTAATTCCAGGGTTTACGAACACCTGACGCACAAACAAAATTAAATAAGAAATGCAAAATTGTGAAATGACATTAGGGTGTGGGCCCAACAATTTCGAGTTTCAGTGTTTGGTAAAGCAAAGGAACTCGGCGTATATGTAACAAGCAAGTCCTGAATGCCGAAATATCAATTTTGTATTTAATCTCTTTTTAAAATCACATGCTCCAACAAATAATCTCATAATAAATAAATAACCAGGTTCATAATTGGTAAAAACAAATAATTACTGTGTTTTCTCCAAAAATGAATTTATCAAGAAATAAAATGAGTTTACAAACTCAATAACAGAAAATCATAATCACAGAGAAAACCTCCAAAACAGGGAATAACCAAATTAATTTAGGAAATGCTTTCAAGCTATCTCACCTTCTGTGTTTGGAATTACACTATGATTCAAGTATTTATGGGAACAAAACTTGCCCCTTCGACCTTAGGAAAAATTAAATCATGGATGTGATGGTATTTGGTGGCCTCCAAAGGCTAAGGCAACCATCTCTTGACAGTGAACCCTCAAATGTTGAAGGGTCAAGACGACCAATGATCCACTGTCACAAAGTGGTGAAATGATTACAAACCAACAAGTTTTTCCTATTACAGAAATGGATTATGACATGACAGATTTCTCCCATGGAAGCACTTCAATACAGAATTAACATATACATATCACCAGTATAAATGATTATTTAACATAGAGAAGGAGTAGATCAACATATCTAAACAAGTTTTGTGGGAAGGCAAAGGGAACAACCACATTCCTCCCAATCGTAGAATAGGCAGTCAAAATTTCTTGCCCGATTCACTACCTAGCCTGACCATGAATCCATGAGGGAGAATTTGGAAGACTCCTCCTCAACAATGTCCACAATTCTAGCAGTTATCCTCTTGCCTCACACTTACTTAGCAGTGCTCATAACAGTAAGGAAAATACATAGTCCCTTTTCTTCGCATACTTGGCAGCGTCCTGCCTCCTCACATATGCTATTTATCAATTTTGTCCAGGTCTTTTTCCCTCCCTTGGGGATTTTCGCAGCTTTCTAAATCCCTTACTTTCAGGGGCTTCCAATGGCCAAATCACCAATTTTCCACTTGTAACAATCATCCTAGGGGTAGTCCCAACATGTTCCCCACTCATGGAGTCATGGTCAGTTAAATTCAACATGGCTGTTCCATTTGTCCTCCTGCAATTAATATAAAATATTCTAGTTTAATACAAGTGTCATAGTCAAATAGTTAGTTGGTTCAAATAAGGTCTATTCCCAATAGTCATGCTAATTAATTATAATTATTAAATTCAAAATTCGAAATTGCCATAAATCGCAAAAAATTTCCAAATTTGAATTTACCAAAAACAGAATAAATTTCCAATGAATTTAAATTTCAAAAATATTTTATTTTTGGGGATATCACATCCTTTCCCCCTTCAGTAAAACACTTTCCTCAGTGTTCATTCCCTTCTTGGAACATGGTTTGATGATATTTCCGCAAATTATCTCCCTCCAACTTCCAAGTAGCCTGCTCAGGACTAAAGTGCTTCCATTGCACCTTTACCTGAGCGATGGATCTGTTCCAAAGTGCTATTTCTCTCCAGTCCAGAATGCATAGGGGTTCCACCTGGAACTCGCCTTTGGTTTCCACCTGCACTAAGTTCCAATCAATCATATGAGTAGGGTCATGAATATACTTTTTCAACAAAGAAACATGAAATACATTATGAATTCTTTGATTAGCTGAAAGTGCAAGTTGATATGCTACGGGTCCAATTCAAGTTAGTATCTCGAAGGGCCCACAAAACCTGGGTGCCATCTTGGCACAGTTCCCTAACTTTAGAGAGATTTTTCGGGATTTGACCTTCAAGTAAACATGGTCTGCCACTTGAAATTCCAAGTGTCTCCTTTTCTGGTCTGCATAACTCTTCTGTCTATCCTGTGCTTCTTTCAAGTTTTGTTGTACCTTTCTTACCATGTTCTCCATTTTTTGGAGCATCTCTGGTCCAACCATGAGTCTGTTAGATGGGTTATCCCAGCTAATTGAAGTTGTACACTTTCTGCCATACAGTATTTCAAAAGGGCTCAACTTAGCCGAAGTTTGGTACCCATTGTTATATGTAAATTCTACCAAGTGCAGGTAGTCTTCCCACTTGCTCGGTTTGGTTCTTACGTACATGCGAAGCATATCCTCTATGATCTGGTTTGTCCTTTCAGTCTCTCCATCCTTTTGTGGATGATAGCTCGTACTAAAGTTCAGGTGAGTTTTTATTCATGCAAACAATTCCTTCCAAAAAGTGGATGTAAATTTTACGTCTCTATCTAAAACCACCATTTTAGGAATACCATACAGTCTAAAAATTTCTTTCATGAATATTTCAGCAATGTTTATAGCTTTAAATGTAGACTTTATAGGAATAAAATGTGCAAACTTATTGAGTTTATCAATTACAACCATGATAGAATCATTTTGTTTCTAAGTTTTAGGCAAACCTGTTATAAAGTCTAGTGATATAGTCTCCCATTTCCATTATGGTACTGGTAATGAATGTAATAGGCCGTCTGGGTGCTGGTGCTTGACCTTAACCTACTGACAATCTTGGCGCCTAGACAATTACTCTCTATTTTTCCCTTCATATTAGGCCAGTAAAATACTTTTCTGAGTGTTGTTATCATTTTCTGGTAACCTGGATGGCCAGAATAGGGTTTCTTATGAACTTCGTCTAAAACAATTAATTTTAACTCTGCTAAATATGGTATGTAAAGTCTGTTTTTAAATCGTAATAGTCCCTTCTTGTCGATACTTCGATTTGGTTTATCTGAGTTTGCGATACTGTTTTGAAATTTTGCCATCACCTTAGTGTAATTTTCGTCATTAATACTTGTCATCCTTATTCTTTGTTCCATATCGCTTTCTGCCTTGCTAATATTTATCTCAAATAACCCATGGACTCTTCTGTTTAAAGCATCTGCTACTTTATTTTCCTTACCCTTGATATGTCTGACCTCGAAGTCGAATTCGCTCAGGAAGGCTAGCCACCTTGATTGTCTTGCATTAAGGTCTAGTTGGTTCATGATCTGAAAATAGAAGACTGACTTGTTATGCTATGCAAGCACCTTCTACCTCATAAAATAAAACCTTAACAGGACCTTGCTTCATGTGTTCAAATATGCAAGATAGTTTATGTGTTTTAGTTTATGCTTCTTCTTTGTAATGTGCATGTATGAGGAATGTTATTTTAAAAGATTAATCATGTGTTATAAACCAATACATAGCAATGTAAAGTGCAGCAAATAACACANAGATGATAAAGGAGTTCACCCCTCTCTGGGCTACATTTCCTTGAGCCTCCTTCAATGGACTTGGCTCTTTGGGATTAATTTGTCAAATGCTCTTTACAAGCTTCTTCTGAACTCCAATGGATTTATAAACTGTATCATTGGATTCAGAATACATAAAAACCCCAAAATTGACTGTTAGAACTCTGAAAATGGACAATGGCTCATCCAACAATGACGTCTTCTACATGTGACCTCCAAGCTTCCCTGAGCTTCAATGAGGAAAAAAAAACTGTAAAAGTCCTCCAATGGATGTGAAACCTATCCCAAAATGTTCATAGCATAATAATCAGTCAAAAATGACTATTCAGTCTCAGAAAATGGACATGGGCTCATCTGAGAAATGCCTCAAACAATGAGGGCTTTAAGGCTCCCTAGAGCTTCCTCAAGATTCAATGGTTAAAAAATTACATAAGGAGTCTTCAAATGCCTATTAAAGCTGTGCTAATGGACTCAGAACGTCCAATAACCCCTAGCTGGGCTTTTACAACACCTGATTTGGTCAAAAACTGAAGAAGTTATGCATTCTGCCATTGTTCTCCTTCAAGCTCTGTTTACCTGTTCGCCATTCTGCACCTCTGGAAGACTGAACCTGGCTTCTGAGCGTTTTCGGTCACAAAACCTGGCACAAACGCGCATTCCGAAAATGGTGTCAAAAAGTCGCACCGTTAGCTCAACTATAGCCCCCGAGGACGGAGGTGTTGGGCACATGGGGGGACCATATGGCCATGTTCCCCGTGCATAAAGGGCTCCGTTACATGGTTGAACCAGGACTCGACATGTGTCCAGGCGCGTGGGTGTTCACCGTTTGAACCAAAACTAAAATCAAACACATGCGCATAATGTGGCAAGGGTCATATGTATACAATACATGAAACCACGGATAATTAATTAAAGCCCCGCGCGCCTTTTTAATGGGGGGCATGGCCATATACATGACCCATGCAACCGGGCTCCAAACTGTAACCACTCCCGCACAATTGACAAGGGTCATATATATTAACAATGGAACCATGGGTTTTTAATTTAATACACCGCATAGAACCAAGCTATACCTTTGGAACCCCGCGCATTAAACGGAGGATGGTTATATGAAATCGAACCACATGTGTTGTGGAATGAAACCACAGTTTTAACATTTGAAACCCAGTTAATATATTCCGCGCCCGTTTATTTAACATGCACGATCATATCTATACATAATAGAACTGGGGTCTAACTTAACACCGCGTGATATATTAAAAAGTGGTCATATGTATGATACGATGAAACCTTGGGCCGGGGCTTAGCCCTCACCCGACCCCCCGCCGAATGAACCCATTTGCGAATTCAAAAGCAATAAAAACCATATGTGTAATAAACAATGGCGTATGGTGCAATGGTCGGTCGGGCTATGTTAAAGCCTTGCGTGTGGGTAGAGATCCAGTGTTTGATTCCGGTAACTATCAAAATTTTAAACAATGAACCAATTAACCCTTAGCCAATAAATGGGTGCCACGTGGCAGCCCTTCATTGGGCCACGTGGCACCTTTCAACTTGCCAAAAATATGCCACGTGTCACCATATTATTCGTCCAGCTGTCAACCATTAAATGTTTGCCACATGTCAGTCATATGGTGCCACATCAGCAGTACGACATATTCCCAGTCAGCAGGTACAGACTGTACGGTATGCCACGTCACCACTGTACGGACTGCCCAGTCAGCCCCAAATTTTTACCTGTTTGTCTCGGCGAACAGATCGCGATAACTTCTCCATACGGACTCTGTTTGCGAAAATAAATATACCACCGGAATCAGGAGAACGAGACGGACGCAATGGCACCATTTTCGTCGCATTCCAGGCACTTTGAATTTTGAGCAAATTTTTGACTCCTGGTCCAGATTTTGATCATGCCATCCCACTGAAAGGCTTTTGGACCCACAAAATCTTATAATTATCGATCTGAGCTTCAATACTCTTCTTCTTTCAAGTTCTATCAACTGATTCTACTTGAAAAAACTTTTTGACAATCACCTGTAAACTTTGACATGCCTTGCACTGCAACTGGCTATGTCCCTCAACCACTGCTCTCTGGCTACTGCTGACCCACTGTTCTCGTTGTGCTCAGAAGACTGCCAGACTTCCCACTGAGAATCGAGTCCCTCTTTCGAACCCTTTTATGTCAACAATCCACTCTCCAATGGCTGCAAAATTTTCCTGCGACATCTTGTCACAAGCCAAGAAAACCATCAATCTTGAAAACAAATGGACACAAGACTGAAAATAATGACAGAAAAGTATTTTTTGCTCTTCAAGAAACTGTCGCATCTTGTTCTTCATCAAAGCACATGGTGTTTTCCTCCATCTCAATGTACTCAAAAATTGACTTACAAGACAACAACACCATCGACTAAACATAAGTCGAGAAACATGAACGACACAACATAGTCATCATGAAAATATCGACACAAGTCGAGACTCATGAAAAATGTATCAACCTTCCAAAATGACATGTCGAAAACCATGATAAACAATCATGCGATAATCATGACTCATCCATGATGAACTAACATCAAGTTCATTGTTCAGGCACTCACAAAACCATATGCATGTGCATAGCTTCTTCAACTCTCCTTCCTGTAGAATCATAGGTACTCAAACCCAAGACATGTGGGTACTAAAGAGCTGAATATGAAAAGTGTATATGGCTGTAACAAAATGGACAACATACCCCTCTTTTACATGTTCTTGACGAGGTGGTATAACACAAATGTGCATTCAAAAGAAATTGCATTCACATGCAAACTTGCCTCTACCAAAATATGACAAACTGCTGCAACTTGTCAACTTCAACAAAAGTGAATAGATAAGGCTGAAATGAGCATCTAAAAGAGAAAGAATGAAAGCCTTACTTACTCAAGAAATCTAACCATTTCTTACCAAGCCAACTCAATGGAAAATTCTTCTGCTGAAAGTTGTCTTCTTGTGAATCATCTTGACTCACATCAATGATGGAATCTCCTCTTCCATTCTTGTCAATCTTTTCACCCAACTATTTATTGTGCCATGGATGAGAGCTTGGATGCAATGTCCAACATTGGTCAATGAGATGACCCCTCTTCTGACAATGAGTGCAAATATTTTGCATTTTCTCTTCATGTTGTCTTTGCTTGGAAAGTTTCCTGAAAGTGGACATTCTCTTCCAACATTTTGAAACATGATGGTTATACAAACCACAATATGTACATGGTCTTTTTCCATTGTTACATGCAGATTTATCATGCTTAACATAATCAAAAGCAATGGAATTATAGGCAGATTTATACCTTGAACATTCACCTTTATCGCCGCTTTGAGGAGGTGAATCGGAAGAGTCACAAGCTCTCTTTTGAAGAATAACAAATCTGCTCTTGTCCTCATGGCTATCACAACCTTTTTGTTTCACACATTTGCATTCATCTTGAATACAAGTTTTGCATGCTGAAGAGTTTGAACTTTCATCAAAAGTTCTTGAACTTTCACCTTGAAAACCTTTTTGAGGAGGTGAACTTGAAACAAAAATTGTGCTTGAAACTTTTTCATTAGTTTCCTCAACCTTGGAATTTGCTCCAACAATTCATTCATAACCAAGACCACAATACTTAGGTCTCTCTTCAACAACAATAGGCTCAACAATGCCTTGTGCATGCTTGCCTAACCCTTTACCTTCATAGCCCATTTTTAACAATAACTTGGACCCTATTCCTTTTGTGTGATTTTCAAAAACACCAAAGCATTCTTCTTGAAAAGATTTTGAAGATAAACTAACATTACATACCTCATGTTCATGCATGTACTTGGTAAGGGTTTCTTTTGCTTCATGGAGTTGATTCTCCATCTCCTGCAACTTTTCAAGAAGTTGGTCTCTCTCCTCCTTCATGGCCACCAACTGCTCTTGAAGGTCAATGCTCTCTTCCCTATCTTTCCACAACTCTTGTACCATATCCTTCATGGTTAGCAATGCATTAAACATCTCTTTGTCAAAGAACTTAGATTTAGAAGATGTAGGAGAACTATCAATGCTTAAAGCCTCCTCCATATTTGCAAGATAACAAACTTAAACACAAATCTTGCACAAATACCAACAGCTAAAACTCAAGCTATCATTGGAAAATACATGAGAAAAATAAACTATGCTCTGATACCACCTGATCTGAAAATAGAAGGCTGACTTGTTATGCTATGCAAGCACCCTCTACCTCATAAAATAAAACCTTAACATGACCTTGCTTCATGTGTTCAAATATGCAAGAT
>JASDQU010227213.1:0-10912 GCA_032191745.1 Picea mariana | reverse complement strand
AATTCCCTGAAGTCGATAGAAAGATTACGCAAAGCTTGATCAATTTCTTCATTATGTACCGAATAGTCGACTAGCTAGTTGTCGACGTCATCTTGACCATATTCAAGGATGTTGTAAAACATTTCCAAAGACAACACCTTAAAAATATCAACCTGTTTATTGAAGGCTTGCTTAGTTAAGGGCAAGGAGTTGACGATTAAGTTGGGGTCTTGGAAGTCATTGGTCCTTCCGGCTAAGTCTATTCTAGTCAGCTTTGTGAATAATTTTCTTTCTTTGATATGGCTTGTTCACATGACTGGACAATGAGATGTGGATTCTTCACTTTTTCTTTCCAACATGCAATTAATTGACCGATCTGGTTTTTGGATGGGAGATCTTGTTGTCCTCTTCTCGTTTCTTTCATGGTGTTGACAATGGTGCCAAAAAAAAGGACCGTGTCTAAATAGAAAGGTTCTTCATCTTTCAAATATGTCTGCAAATGTTCGAGCAAATTATGTGCCCTCGTTCCAAGGGAAGCCATGGTTTGTGATGTTTCTCATGCTTTAGTAATTAGTTCCATTATTTTCTTGATATTATTCTTCACATGTCCTCTACACAATGTGAGGAGGATGGAGGATCCTTTTAACTTGGCTGCAGGGGTGGCAAGCATGGCTATTACCAAAGGATTGGCAAGCAATGGCATAGGAATCAAAGCTTCTTCCAATTCCTTGACCCGATCCTTTAGTCTGGTGTTCTCGGTCTCAATGCCTCCAATGGAATCATCAAGAGCATCTGTGGTCGCAATGTGAAGTCGACATATTTGGGATGGTCACATTTTCGCAAGGTTAACCTCTAAACGAGATTTTCCTTTCTTATTTTTTACATCTTCTTTTTCAATAATTAATTTTTTGGGCTGGCTATCAAAAATAACAATATGGAACACAAAGGATTCATCTTCATCAAAATTTTCAGTATCAGATATGTCCATTGGACAACTATGCCAGATCGCGTCTCCGGGATGATCAAGGTAGCGGAATACGCTATCTAGATCAGGCTCAAGTTCCATGTTCTCACTCTCAATTTCGGGCTCTTCCGCCTGTCCCACAATTTTTTTTTCTTTTCATGTCCATTGGAAGCTTGTGAGAACTATCAATTTTAGGGTGAGAAGGGTCGTTATCTCCTCCTTCGTTTGAAGAATTCTGAGTTTCTTTGTTGCTGTGGTGGGCCGTTGGAGCGATGCTTTGGGATGTCGTACTTTTGGGAGTGTTATTTGTCGATTGAACACTCTTCTCACCGGGGCCTTTTCCATGTTGCTTGTACAATTCAGTGGTGCTTTGCAGTGTGTCTAGGTCATCGACATCAGAAGCAGGAGTGTTGTCGTCAATGTCTCTGTTTTCGGTTAGATGTTTTTTGAAAAAAGAATTGTCGAAGCCAAGTGTTTGTAAATGTAGTAAAAAAAAATTATCGGGGTCGAACCCTCTTAAGCTTTCAACATATATTAGGTTCAAGTTGTTGAAATGGGCTGCGAATTCATCAATTTTGTTGACGTTTCTCAACATGAAGTCCCCATCTTTCCAAGCCAGAGGAATGAACTGGTTTTTTCTCTTCTCTTGGAATAGATGCAACCAGTGGTTGTACTGCCTTCCTACTTTTGTAACAAACATTATGTATGTAATGTGACATGGAAGGAGAGCAGCTTTTTCCCTGGAGCCAAAAATCATTATCACAGTGTAATTATCCATATGTTCAAGTGCCTCCTTCTTGTCCAAAAACTTGGTTGCCTCATCAAATATGCGAGGAGCATCTTCTCCTAACAACAAAACTTTGAAAACAGACACAAAGCCATTAAAAAAATCATAAAAATAGTGGGAGGCCTTGTGCTTCCACAAGGCCTAGTACCATAACGTTACTGGGTCGAATTCCCAGTTTACCTTCTTGGACAGAGACAGTTTTGGAAACTGGCAGCAATGTGCTATCACAAAAACTAAGTAGGATGACATATAAAATTTCTTCTCCTTTTTGAAGCTTGACAATTGGGAACATATTTCATGGGAAATTAGCTTGCCCCAATAAAAAATGGCTTGTTCCTTGACTATGAAATACAAAATATAAAGAGCCATCAGGGAAATAGTTGTTGTGGACTCATGTCTCATTATTCTTGTAAACAACCAGGCAATTTCCCGGATTGGATTTCTAAATGAACTGACTTGCAAGCTTGTGATATCTTTAGGAACTACCATTGGGTCTTCCAAGAAATCAGGCAAGAGGTCCAACCTGTTATTATGCTTTCTTAGGAACTGCTTGGAATCTTCTCCTTCGAACGTCAATGTTGGCTCTGACAATCTTAACATCCAGCGGAAGACCTTAGGTGCCAAAGAAACAGAAGAGCGGTCCTGCAGTGGAATAATTATTTTGTCTTAAATAAATTTATCGGTGCACCAAGAGACCAGCTCCTTGCAGTAAAAAACTTCAGGGACACAGCTTGCACGAGCAATCCCAAAGGTCCAAATTACTTTGTTCTAGGTGGCAGGGGATGAATAATAAGAATATGCCTTGGACCACTGGAATTTCCGGTCCTCGCGCCCGAAGATGTTCACTGTATCTCCACATAACTGTTGTTGAGCTGATGCCATAAGTTTATGAGAATGTTCTTTTGCTCCAAACGATGGTTGAAATGAACAGTTGGAGGCGATAATATAACTCTCCGGAAATGTTGGTTCAATGCTTATGAATGGGAAATCTCCTCGAGCCTTTCGCTCATTAATGAAAATCTCTATGGGTGTTGCATGATGATATGTTAGCAGTAAAGCTTACTTATTTCATATTTAGAAGTGTGAAGGTGGTGGGTACGACGAAGAGCAATTAAGGATTGGAAGTTTCGTGAACGTGCCAACTCGACGACGTGCGAACGACGTTTCATGATTTTGAAATCAACGCTCGGAAGGGATAATATAACCCTCTGCAAATCTTGGCTGAATGCGTATTAATAGGAGATCTCCTCGAGCCTTTCACTCATAAATGACAATCTATACGGTTCCTGGACGATGAGTTGTTAGAATTAAAGGTCCCTAATTGCATATATATACATTTTTGTATTATAGACAAGTGAGAAGGTGACGAAGACGGGGAAGAGCAAGGAAGGAATGGCAAGGTTTGAAAAGCGGTTGGACGGGATTCAAAATAGGGTTACAGTGGATACTCAGGAGAGGTGAGTGTCCGACGATCAAATTTTATGTATCAGAATTTTTTACAGCAAAACGTGTAAAACAGAAGAGAGCACGATGGGGCAGTTCAGCGACTGGTTTGTATATTTGTCGAATTCCAGGAAAGTGGCTAAGTATGGAATAGGGAAACAATCGATCGGACTTGTTTTCAGAATTAAGGATTGAATATTTCGTGAACGGACCAACCCGACGACGCACAAATGACATTCCATGATGTTTGAAATTAACACTCAGAAGGGATAATATAACCATCCAGAAATTTTGGTTTTATGCGTATTAATGGGAGATCTCCTCAAATCCTGGTTTAGCATTAACGCTTGCTAATTGCATACTTAGAAATAAGATCTATATATACTTGCTAACTGCTAATTGCAAAGGGCTCGGGCACAGGAAACAACGATTAGAAATTGGATATTTCTTGAACCTGCCAACCCGACGATCCATGAAAGAAATTCGAAGAAATGGCAAAGTATGGAAAGTGGACGGACGAGCTTCAAAATGGGGTGAAAATAGTTCCACAGGAGACGTGAGGACTCGACGGTCAAATTGTATGTATCGGATTTTTTCAGTGAAAAATGTGTACCACGAAAGAGGGCATGATAGGTAGACTGTAATACGGAAGACGGTATGATGTGAGTTTGGTTGTAAATCTGTATATCACGAAAGTCAGGGTACTATTTGCAGGTCACAGAACGATAGAAGTGCAATCTAGAGTCCGCCTACCCGAGAATCCGCAGTCGGAGAAGTGGCTGGGTATGGAATGGGGAAGCGGTCGGTCGGAGTCGCGATATAAAAGCACGAGTGAAAATGTGAACCCGTGAGTCCGCTAACCCACATAGCTAGACATTTTCGAAAACACGACTAAGTGACGAGAAAGATAACGTACACGAAAAAGAGAAACGGGAATTTGGTTAAGTATAGAACACGAAAAAGAAGGGCTAATATATTCACATTTGTAATAGATATCCCATTTCCTAGCAAGATATTTTATGCATGTTTATGGAGAAGTTATATACTTATTGCATATACTTGGAAAGAAGTGCGAAGGTGGCGGGCACATAAAACAACGACTCGGAATTGGAAATTGTTTGAACCCGCCAACCCGACGATGAGTGAAAGAGATTGCAAGAAATGGTCGTGGAAAGCAGTTGGACGTGCTTCAAAATAGGCTGACAAGGGTTCCTGAGGAGACGTGAGGCCCTGACAGTCAAATTGTATTGATCAAAACTTTTGAGTGCATATTGTGTAACACGGAAGAGGGGCTGATGTAGGAGTCTGGAAGTCAATTTGTATATCACGAAAGCGAGGGGGCTGTTTGCAAGTCAAGGAACACTGGAAGTGCACTTCGCCTGTCCAGGAATCCACAAGCAAAAAAATTGGGTAAGTATGGAATTGGAGGCGCGAAAGAGATTCCAAGAAATGGAGAAATATGGAAAGCGGACTCAGGGGCTTCAAAACGGGGTTACAATAGTTCCCCAGGAGATGTGAGGACCCGAAGGTCAAATTGCAGGTCTCAGAACTTTCGTGTGCAAACTGTGTATCATAGAAGAGGGTATGATGTGGGAGTACGGCAGTAAATTTGTATATCGTGGAGGTCCGGGTGTTATTTGGAGGCCACAGAACAATGGAAGTGCAATATAGAGCCTGCCTGCCCGGGAATCCGTGATCTGAAAAGTGCCTAGGCATCTAATGGCTAGTGGTTGGTTTGAGTCGCGATATAAAAGCACAAGTGCAAATGTGAACCCGTGAGTCAGGCAACACATGCATTGGGACATTTTCAGAAAAATGACTAAGTAACAAGAAAGAGAGAGTAGAGGGGAAAAAGAAACGTGACTAAGAAAATACAATATCGAAGAACTACGAGACTATCGAACCATGCCAATGAGAAGAGGTGTTAAATCCATAAAAGAAGCAACAACCAAGACTCCAAGGCAAAAAAAATTAATAGTAAATCCATTAAAAAAAAAGAATACTAGGCACTTTATATCTATCCTTAGAAATTGGACCGAGTTCTTTGGGCCAAAACATTGAACATATTTTCCATAAACACAGACACAGGATCTGCAACATGCAGGAGCCATCGAGATGCTCTTCAACATGCATACAAAACTGATTACCGTACCTTTTTTTTAGGAAATCCTTGCAGTCTTCTCCTTGGTGGATCAATGTTCGGTGCCCCGATCTCAATATTTTGCAGAAGACCTGAGCCGATAAAGAAACAGGAGAGTGGGTCCACAGTGGAATAAATCCTTGGCTTGAAGCAAATGAACAATAGTCATGTGGTAAAATTGATAGTTCTCATGAGCTTCCCATGAGGAAGAAGACAAAAAATGTTGCAGGGCAAACAGAATAGCTCGAAACTGAAATTTATGTCACACCAAGAAACCACCTCCTCACAGTCGAAAACTTCAGGGACACAGGTTGCAAGAACAATTCCAGAGGCCCAAATTAGTCCATTCTGGGCGGAAGGAGATGACTAGTAGGAATATTCCTTGCACCAGTGGGAGTTCTGGTCCTCATTCCCTAAGATGTTAATTGTATATCCAGAGAACAAGACAGTGGTCCCGCAATTGAATAGTTTTTTGGCTTGAAATATATCTCTGGGAGCATCAACAGACCATTTCCTTGCAGTGAAAGAATTTCGCCCAAAACAGATTGATTTGGACCTCTGGAATTCCTACTTTCGAGATGCAAAGCAGCTATTACGTTCAACGTCAGTTTCTTTTCTGAAACCCCTTCTTTATGTGTTGTCAAGACCTCCATCGCCGAGATGGGAAGTGTCGCCTGTTATGGTTAATTTCAATTTGGGTGCAGGAATGGGAACAATCTCTGCATTTCCATCATCCATTGTCGTATCATCGTCCATCAGATCATCTTCTTCTGGCTTGAAATCCATCACATCAACCTCTACGCCAACCATCAATGCAGGCGGGCAAGTTGTCTGAGCAGGCAGGGTTGCCTTGGAATTCTTTGGCTTGAAATATATCTCTCGGTGCACCAAGGGACCATCTCCTTTTTTTCTCCTAGGCGGAGGGAGATGAGTAGTAAGAATATGCCCTCGAATACTAGAACCTCTAGCCATCATGCCCGAAGGTGTTTACTATATCTGGAAAGAACTGTTGTGGAACTACTGCCATAAGTTAACGAGAATTTTCATTTTCTCCAAATAATGTTTGAAATGAAAATTGGGGAGGGACAATATAACTCTCCAAAAATCTTGGTTTAATGTGTATCAATGGAAGATCTCCTTGAGCCTTTCGTTGATCAATGACAATCCCCAGGGTTCGTTGCTAATGAGTTGTTACCATTAAAGCTTACTAATTGCATATTTAGAAAAAAGTGTGAAGGTGGCGGTGATGGCGAAGAGTGATTAAGAATTAGAGATTTCGTAAAGGCACCAACCGACCGACGCACGAAATAGATTGCATCGTGTTTGAAATGAATACTTGGAAAGGATAACACTCTTCTCCGAAAATCTTGGTTTAATTCGTATTAATGAAAAATCTTCTTCGACCTTCCGGACATTAATGACAATCTTAACGGTTCCTGCACGATGAACTACCGGCATTAAAGATTAATAATTGCATATCTAGAAAGAAGTACGAAGGTGGCAGGGATGGCAAAGAGCGATTAAGCATTGTACATTTCGTCCACCCGCCAACCCGCAAAACATATTCCAAGAAATGGCCAAGTATGGAAAGCGGTCGGGCGAGTTTCAAAAATAGGGTCACAAGATATACTCAGGAGACGCGAGGGGCTGATGGTCAAAATGTATGTCACAATGACATATTTCGGCCATCAATTTGTATATCACGGAATTTTGGGATCTGTTTGTATGTAGCGGAACAATGGAAGCGCAATGTTGAGCAAGCTTGGCCAGGAACCGACGATGGTAATAGTGGCCAAGTATGCAATGGACAAGTGGTTGGTCGGACTCATGATATAAAATCATTAGACATACTCGGAACAAGAAATATTGACGGGTTTGAAAACATGGCTACAAGCTCTACTCAGGAGACGCGAGGGTCCGATGGTCAAATTGTATCTACCCCAATTGTTGAATGCAAAGTGCGTAACACGGAAGAGGAGACAATGACGGATTTCGAGGGTCAATTTGTATATTGCAGAACTTCGGGTGATGTATATAAAAGTAGGAGACATTCGAAAAAAGGACACATTCGGAAAAAGGACCAAGTAAACAAAAAGCAAAAACAAATGAGATAAAGGGGAATTTGTTTACTAATTTGTAGATCGCGGAAGTTCGGGTGTTGTTTGTAGGCGATGGAACAATGGAAATACAATGTTGAACCTACCTATCCGGGAACCCACGATTAAAAAAGTTTGTTCAATATGAAACGAGGAAGCGGTTGGTCGGGTTGGTGATATAAAAGTAATAGTGGAAATTTGAAGACGTGAATCCGCCAACCCCCGCACCTAGACATTTTCCAAAAAATGAGTAAGTAACTAGAAAGGAAAAGCAAAGGGCAAAAAGAAAGGGGATGGTGATTTTTGGAAGCGAGAATTGGTGTAATAAAGTCCCATTGATGGTCTTAACAGTAACTATGAAATGCATTAAACATGTGAACAGGTTCTTCAATCAAGGAATAAATACAACGAGCCATGCTTATAGTTTCCAGGATCTATTTGTATAAGAGAAGCGTCGAAAAGCTACAAGAAAATCGATTTTGGGATGTGTAAGTAAAGTTATTGTACTCTCAACTTCATCGCAAGTACAACAATGACGAATTTGAATTTTAATGTCCTCTCATTGATATGATAGTTCCATTGGACTTTGCATAATATATATTCTTTTATTTCAAATTATTCCTAGAGATTAATTTTTCTAAGTTCATCGATCAAGGAAAAGTGCTAAAAACGAGATAAAGGGGAATTTGTTTGCTAATTGTAGATCTCGGAAGTCTAAGTGTTGTTTACAGGCGGCGGAATAATGGAAACGCAATGTTGAACCCGCCTATTCGAGAACCTACGATCTAAAAAGTTTGTTCAATATGAAATGGGAAAGCAGTCAAATGGAAAAACAAGTAACCAAAAAGGGAAAGTAGAGGGCAAAAAGAAAGGGGATGGCAATTTTCGGAAGCGGGAGTTGGTGTAAGAAAGCCCCATTGATGGTCTTAATAGTAACTATGAAATGCATTAAACATGTGAACATGTTCTTTAATCAAGGAATAAATACAATGAGTCATGCTTATAGTTTCTAGGATTTGTTTGTATAAGAGAAGCGTCGAAAAGCTACAAGAAAATCAATTTTGGGATGTGTAAGTAAAGTTATAGTATTTTCAGCTTCATCGCAAGTATAACAACGACGAATTTGAATTTTAATGTACTCTCGTTGATACGATAGTTCCATTGGACTTCACATAGTATATATTCTTTTATTTCAAATTATTCTTGGAGATTAATTTTTCTAAGTTCGTCAATCAAGGAAAAGTGTTAAAAACGAGATAAAGGGGATTTTTTTGCTAATTTGTAGATCGCGGAAGTCCGAGTGTTGTTTGTAGGCGACGAACAATGGAAACACAATGTTCAACCCATATATCCAGTAACGCGCCTATCCGATAACCCGCGATCCAAAAAGTTTGTTCAATATGAAACGGGGAAGTGATCAGTCAGGCTGGTGATACAAAAATAAGTGGAAATCTGAAGACGTGAATCCGCCAACTCATGCACCTAGACATTTTCTGAAAAACGAGTAAGTAACCAAAAAGGGAAAGTAGAGGGCAAAAATAAAGGGGATGACAATTTTCATAAGCGAGAATTGGTGTAAGAAAGCCCCATTGATAGTCTTAACAGTAACAATGAAGTGCATTAAACATGTGAACAGGTTCTTCAATCAAGGAATAGATACAGTGAGCCATGCTTATAGTTTCCAGGATCTGTCTGTATAAGAGAAGTGTCGAAAAGCTACAAGAAAATCAATTTTGGGATGTTTAGGTAAAGTCATTGTACTGTGAGCTTCATCGCAAGTATAACAACGATGAATTTAAATTTTAATGTCCTCTCATTGATATGATAGTTCCATTGGACTTCGCATAGTATATATTTTTTTATTTCAAATTATTCCAGGAGATTAATTTTGCTAAGTTCATCGATCAAGGAAAAGTGTTAAAAATGAGATAAAGGGGAATTTGTTTGCTAATTTGTAGATTGCAGAAGTTTGGGTGTTGCTTGCAGGGGGCGGAACAATGGAAATGCAATGTTGAACCCGCTTATCCGGTAACCCGCCTATCTGGGAACCCACGATCCAAAAATTTTGTTCAATATGAAACGGGGAAGCGGTGGATCGGGCCGGTGATATAAAAGTAAGTGGAAATACGAAGATGTGAATCTGCCAACTCCTGCACCTAGACATTTTCCAAAAAATGAGTAAGTAACCAGAAATGAAAAGCAGAGGGAAAAAAGAAAGGGGTTGGTAATTTTCAGAAGCGGGAATTGGTGTAAGAAAGCCCCATTGCTGGTCTTAACAGTAATTATGAAGTGCATTAAACATGTGAACATGTTCTTGAATCAAGGAATAAATACAACGAGCCATGCTTATAGTTTCCAAGATCTGTTTGTATAAGAGAAGCGTCGAAAAGCTACAAGAAAATCAATTTTGGGATGTGTAAGTAAAGTTATTGTACTCTCAGCTTCACCGCAAGAATAACAACGATGGATTTGAATTTTAATGTCCTCTCCTTGATATGATAGTTCCATTGGACTTCACATAGTATATATTCTTTTAATTCAAATTATTCATGGAGATTAATTTTGCTAAGTTCATCGATCAAGGAAAAGTGTTAAAAGCAAAATAAAGGGGAATTTGTTTGCTAATTTGTAGATCGCGGAAGTCCGAGTGTTGTTTGCAGGCGGCGGAACAATGGAAACGCAATGTTGAACCCACCTATTCGGGAACCTGTGATCTAAAAATTTTGTTCAATATGAAATGGGGAAGCGGTCGGTTGGGCTGGTGATATAAAAGTAAGTGGAAATCTGAAGACGTGAATCTGCCAACTCAAACACCTAGACATTTTCCGAAAAAACAATTAAGTAACCAAAAAGGGAAAGCAGAGGGCAAAAAGAATAGGGATGGCAATTTTCAGAAGTGGGAATTGGTGTAAGAAAGCCCCATTTATGGTCTTAACAGTAACTATGAAGTGCATTAAACATGTGAACAGGTTCTTTAATCAAGGAATAGATACAACGAGTCATGCTTATAGTTTCTAGGATCTGGTTGTATAAGAGAAGCGTCGAAAAGCTACAATAAAAACAATTTTGGGATGTCTAAGTAAAGTTATTGTACTGTCAGCTTCACCTCAAGTATAACAACGACAAATTTGAATTTTAATGTCTTCTCGTTGATATGATAGTTCCATTGGACTTTGCATTGTATATATTCTTTTATTTCAAATTATTCCTGGAGATTAATTTTGCTAAGTTCATCGATCAAGGAAAAGTGCTAAAATGAGCCACATACTACATTTGTGTGACATAGATTTTATTAATGGGCAAAGCATGTCCTCTATAGTCTTTAAGATCATAGAAAAACTGTGAAGATTGTTGGGGCAATTCAATTGCTTAAATTGCTTTCATTTAATTATCAACCAGGGATGCTCGTAAGCTTGTGATGATGCCAGCAAAATATATGCAGGAGTAGGCATCTAACTCTAATCTAAGAAAATTCAATCAAATCCTAACTCTTTCATTCCACT
>JASDQU010227211.1:0-17339 GCA_032191745.1 Picea mariana | reverse complement strand
AGACTGTGAGAGAAAGAAGAGGAAGTTACAGCAGGTTTTGTTGTAGGTTGTATCCCTTCATTTGCTGGATAATAATAAAGGAAGGACCTGGCAATTTCTCTGGTGGACGTAGCCCACACTGGGTGAACCACGTAAATCTGTGTCTCTCTTGTATTGTGTGTCTTCTGTGTTTTTTTTGTTTCTGCATTTGTTTTATTTTATTTCTCCGCGGTCCTGTTTTTCTAACACTATGCAGTCATGTTGTGATTCACAGGCAAAAACAACTAGCTTCCTAACATGGTGTGCCCATTTTCAGAAGTTGTAGAGATCGATGATGGAGGCAATGGATGGTTGTTCCAAGGCTCTCCCAGTCTCAGTGCATTCATCAATGGGGAGTATGGATGACTTCTAGAGTGGCGACCATCACGAGAATGGTGAGGTACCCCCCAATGAGCTAACTTTCCCACCTAAAAACTGCATGCACCCAGGTTGACACATGTCTTCCTGAAGCTACATGAACTCCACTTAACACCCGTTCCCTTTCCTCAGGAACTTAAGAAAACATGGTTATGTCAAACCTTAGCCTCTAGGAAATAATAATATAATATTATTCCTTTAGAGGTAAGCCCTCTAGCTTATCCCCTATTCCTAGACACTTAGCCCCTTCCCTTTCCCTACCTAGTGGAGCTTATTCCCCCATAAGTCTTTCTTCATGGTCGTTCTGCACGCAGTGATGTATAGTTTTTATTATTGATCTGCATAATTACATATGCAAAACATGATCCTGGCCTTAGCATCCTAGGCTCTCTAGCCTAATCATCACATAAGCCTCCTAGCTTATTATAATTTGGCTCACCAGCCTAACAA
This sequence comes from Picea mariana, assembly GCA_032191745.1. NCBI lineage: Eukaryota > Viridiplantae > Streptophyta > Pinopsida > Pinales > Pinaceae > Picea > Picea mariana. Next base: position 16,493 of record JASDQU010227211.1, on the reverse strand, counting down.
ACATGTTTACAATTCATCATTACAGTTAGGGCTCTGCTGAGGGATATTACAATACCCTCCCCTTATTTTTGCACTGTCCTCAGTGCAACTTGTTCATACATATATAATTCAAAAATTCTTCAAAAAGCTTCAAGCTTTAGCTACAACTGGAATTCAATTGCTCTGTTCCATAGAGATGGTTCATGAAGAATTCAACTCATTGTTCCTTATTACATGCCTCAATTAAACCTCATTGAAAGCACCGACTGGAGATAGATCCACGACATTCCACCCATCCTTAGATCTCATTCTTGATAAACTCTCAGCAGGGGATACGACTCCACAGACGTAAACACTCTACTCATACACCTATTCATTCAGAAGAAACATGAAAAAATACATACAATATATATACTGGAAATTCTAATAAAATTATAACTTGTATACAAGATACACAACATAGAATGAATAGAGACTTGATACTTATATTTTGATTAAGAATACCTTCCACCCCTAAGTAGAGCTATGACTCCATCAGGGAAATGGCTTCCCAAGATAGTCGTGGTCCATAATCCATATCAACATGGTCTAGGCCAAGGTATGAAACCTTAGCAGCACTCCAACCAACGGTCTCTCATTCCCCACATGCCTGTACAACCCAAGGTAGTATGCACCTTCCTTCTAGGGCTCCAATACAGGCTGGACAAGAAGTCTCAGAGCACTGTGGCTCTAGGAGTTCCAACTACCCTCAGAGGTCTCCAGGTACCCTTCAGACCTCAAACCAGGGAAATTATCCCCAAAATTGTCCCTCCAGGGCTCCATCCTTCTCTAAGGAAACCCAAGGAGAATTGTACACACACCTAGATCCACCGGGGATCCAGAGGGTAAGATATGCTGTCTCCAATCAACATCTTCCCCAAGCTACTCTTTGTAGTCAACATTCCAACTTTAATCAACATCATCTCATCTGCATCACTCACATGCAGTTATCATGAGAGAACATAAAAGAATTCATTTAGGAACTCAAACTTAGTTCAAAAGGGAATTCAACTTTTCCCCAAAACATGAAATTCTATTTCATATTTCTTATTGGATGTTGTCATATTAGGAATCCTTCCTCATACATATAGCCAACAAATTGTCAGTATTTCCTGTACATCATAATTCTATTGTAATATGTACAAAACCATATGCAGTGATCTTAGAATTGTCTGCACCTACCAATTCAATCATAATTACCAAACAATTTAATAAAATAGAACGACTCATCATTCTATGCATATGCATGTTCATAATTAATATCTATAAGTTTATTACTTCTTTTTTTGAACAAGAAATTTTCTGTGGCCAGTATTCATGTGACTACTTGACTTGCAACTTTCCTGTTGCAATGTCTAACAACTCCTGAAATGTCCTCAACTTCATGAGTTAACAACATTTCAACTGTTAGTAACAAGTATTTCCATGCAATAATATATGTGTATGTACTTAGAAAACACATTCAACATTTGCATTTAGTATACAATTCTATCACTTACTATGCATGAGTGCAATTCTCAATGCATACTTTTTTAGTGCACCTTGCATTGAATTACATAATGCTCTTTATCTCAGTGTTGTATCTCACCATCCATAAGTTGAAATTTTGGCCAATGTGTTGACACATTATCCACACACTTCTTATTATCTTCTCAATTAATTGGATGCCTTCCTTTTCGACCCGAACATGACACCAAGAATATCATTATGTGGTGTTCATTAGTGTTAACAAAAAAGTTTCAGTCCAATTTTTATTTAAAGGTAGGAAGCTTTTAGTACCTGTGTGGATCATAACCTTTCCATATCCATACCTTGCCATATCCAACCATGTCACGATCTCATACATGACTATCTTATTGGCATTCATTCCTATAACAAGTTCTTATCTTTTAATTATTTGGTTATTACCCCATAACCAAATTAACATGACATTCTACTATGTCAGTGTGTGCATTCAAAAAGCTAAGAAGATTTGAATTAACACAGGCCTCCAGCCTTTACCACATCCAGTAGTATGCATTCAATAATATAATCATGTGATTTTATAAAATAACTCTGGCTGAGGAAATTCTTACCTAAATTCCCTTTAGTAATTATGCAATAAGAATAATAAAACTCATACATGCATGATTTCCATTAATAAATTTTATACTACCTGAATGTCTGATGGTAGTAGAAGGTTTCATGCTTCTTTTATCAAACTTATAACCAACCTTCAACTTTGTGTTGCTTCCTTCCATATGTAGCAACATCATCAACAACACTTGCAGCATGAAAGAATTATTTTTCTTCTTATGGTTGTTCAACCAACCCTAATTCAATTGTTGCTACCACAATTTCAGTAACTTTTTTCTCCCTGCATCATATTTCTTGTTGTTCTCAGAGTTTTCACTTCATCCTAGATTCTGAAATCTTGTTGTGCTCTCACTATAATCATTGTACATGATTAGTTCTGACCTGATCACCTTCTAGCCAAATCACTCTGGCCTACTTTTTCATTTATAGTCACAAACTAAGCTAATATTAACCTTCATCTTTCATTAATTTCCTGGATCCAACAATACCAACTCGTACTTGGATGAATTAAAATTCCAAACCAAGTTGTTTTATAGACTTTAGATTCTTCAACATCTAGTTACTCTTTAGGACTGAAATTCTTCATCCCTTTCCCGATGGAATACTTTAGTACTTGAGGTTTTCTTGCACTCTCCTCTTCTCTTTTCCAACTAGCTTTAAACTTGACTTACCTATCCAATCTGTAGCATACTGTAAGGATGCACATATGGATCCTTTTCTAGCTGCATAGAATTAACTAAAAGTCCTTCTTTTACCTTATCATCATAGATTCAATTGATACCTCCAACCTCTTGGGTTGTCACTCATGGATCTATGTCACTTAAGATGGATTCTTGTCAAACACTATCTCCACTGCATTCAAAACCATGCATAGAACTATTTTCTTCTTCCTAGTTCCTTATTTATTTCTCTTTAGAAGTCATTTCACTTTTAAATTATTCTTGACTTGATATCTCCATGCTCTTATGGAAATACCTCACATCTTTGGAGTGCATCAACAATACTCTACTATTGTAGCTTTCCTTCCTAGAGTCTTGACATGCATTCCTATTAGCTTGATATATATCTCATAATTTCTTCTTCCATTATCTTAGGATGTTCACGGGCTTGACTCCATCCAAGATTTTTTTTTTCCTTGTCTACTTTGCATACTTTCCACCACATATTATGCTGATATTAATTTTCAACAGTCCATTATTATTTGGATTTCTTTGATCCAGCTCCTACATGAACAATTATATATTTCCAGTCATGTTCTTTGAGTAACCTTGGATAGTTAACACCAACTTATTTCTTGAAGCAATTTGATTTATCCTTTTCATGATTGATCCTATCAGCACTGGTATTATCTTGATGAATTATTACTTTCTCATGTCTTGAACCATCTGATTTTTCAACCTGACATGCATATTCAACTTATTTCATGCCATATTTGATGACCTTCATGCCTTGATTCCACTGCGCATTATAATAGTAATAATGGAGGTGCTATCTCCAACCTGTAGAACTATTCCTTGGAGATATTGTCACTTTCTCCATGCATACATTATGTCCTTCTTGATCAAAATACTAGCATTCTGATATATATCAATCTGTATAGATTAGGTCTTCCCACTATGTACTTCTTTATTTTAACATTCTTTATTCTTGACCTTGATCCTCTTGTGGAGTATTCTTGAAGTAACATTATGTCCTCAAGTTCCTTTGTTCCTTCTTGATATCAGGTCCAAACTCTTTTATATTCCATAAATCCTTCCTTTTATGGTCACCAGAAATATTCCTTCTAAATCCATGTGATCTAAGATACTCAATCCTCAAATATGGTTGAATACCTGGAATCCTCTTTCCAAGACCTTTCTAATGACTACTCCCTTGCTCGATTCTGAGATTTGAGTAGAAAGCTATGATCCTTTAAAACTTGGGATTTTTCTCTGATGCACTTCTTGTGCAGCATATCTCTTTTCTCTGAGCTAATGGCTCTTAGATCTTTGTCAGACACTATCATAAAGTTCCCAAGTCTTCAGTACCTCTCCTGATGCAGGTCCAAACTAGACAAAACCCACGAGCTTTCTTCCTAACCCCTTTTTCCTTCTTTAACATAGTTTTCGAGCACTAGTCCCCTTTTTTCCTTCATCCCTTAATTCACATGTGACCATGGCTGTGACCAAGTGAAAAAACAATAGGAGCTTACTCCATGCTTCAGAGTTTTGGGTTTCGGGTGTTTTCAGCTCACTGCAATGCCAATCTCTCGAGATTCGAACTTGCGAAGTTCTCAACTGATGTGAGAGGAATCAAAGGTTCCCTCTCTCCACCCAAATCCATAGCCACAATTATCTTTGGGACTCTGGGCTTTGGCGATTTCTTGCAACTCCAAACCTTTAATTCCTTGGAGAGTTAAATTTGGAGAACTCGCAAAGAATGGTGGATCGATGGTCCATGGCCTCCCAACATAAAATGGTTGAGATCTATTACAAAACTCTGACTTTGAGATTTTTCGAAGCACTTCTCTAAAGGTTTGGTGGAGTGTTGGAAAAACGAACTCACAAACAACAAATCAATGGACTATGCCTTCTCGCTAACCAATGACTATGATCAGCTCCGGGACTCCGGGCTTCAGGAGTTCCAGACTGTCCACACTCAAAAACCTTCTGGAGTACCAAGTCTCTGTACTGTTACATCTGTTGCCACGTAATCTCTCTTGATCAATGGTCGAGATGGAGTCCGGCCTTCGAGAGTCCCCGACCTTAACTATCTATGCCTTGAATCCTCCGAAGTACCAAGTCTTTAGAATACGATATCTACTGCATGTGTCCCTCCTCGATCAATGATGAGGATTTACTCCGCTCTCCAGAGTTGCGGGAGTATTCAAGATTTAATAATTCTTGACCAAGTTCAGCTGCTTTGTGCAATCCATCAGGGGCCCCACTGACCACACTCGAGGGAGATGCCACATGGTGGAATACTAGAAGCAGACATGTGGCCCAATTAGGCAGGTGACACGTGTAACATTCTAACTAGCATAATCAATCTTCGAAGGGTACATAACTCACTCACATGTGGCACATATCCCAAGTGTCCACATCATCCCTGGTGACGTCAGCAGACCACGCCACTTTGGGACTTCGGGCTTCGAAAGATTTTAAACTTGCATTCCTCAAATCTCCCAAACTTTGAACTTCTGAACTACTTTATCTTTCAGGGTCCACGTAGTAGAACTGTCAACTATTAAAGTGGTGGCACATGGCCCCACGTGTTGGATTGATTTTGGTCCAACAAGGTCATCAAAGTTCCATTCTGACTGACACGTGGTAGGACTAAGGAAGTCCACGTCACCTTGGGTGACGTCATCATGCCACCTCACTTTGAGACTTTGGGCTTTGGGACTTTAAAAGTTTTTACCTTAGCATACTTTGTTTCTCCTGAACGTTGAACTCCCGAACTGTTTTGAGATCTACGACTCACAATCACTTGCGCGCAGATCTGAGGGTTGAGATTTGTTTTTCCACCGCCGCAACTTACCTCTTGCTCTTGGCTTAATCTAACGATTTTTTTCTGTCTTCGGCCGATCCAATGGTCAAGCATTTATCCCCAGATATGTAGTGTAGATCCTCTACGGAACTTCAAAACTTCGAGCTTCGACCCCTTTTTCTTATAACACATAAACTTCATCGATGTCGGGAAGTCCGAAGGAGTTAGGGGTTAACTTTCATGCACTTTTCTCTAGATCTGACGGTTGTGAAGGATCTGCTTCCTCCCGAACAGATCCTACAACCCAAATTTAAGCCTCGTGTCCCAACACAATGGTTGTTGTGGCTTCTTTCTTTGTTGGTTTTCTTGAACTGCTATACTTCTTGAGATTTTGAACACAATCCCAATGATGCTCTGAGGTTCCTAATTTGTCCCTCTCGACAGGAATTCACTCTTAAACCTTTGTTTCGTTAACCACTAACATGGTCCATCCAGGCTCAGTGTCGAAACCATGGCTCTAATACCATTTTGTGACATCCCCATCCCTCCAACCTCTGTCGGAAAACATCACTCCATAAACACACTTTTCTCTCTGATACCATTCTATGGCATTCCTGACCTTAAACCAACAAGCCAGGCCATGCCACCAAATAACTTTCATGCTCTAATACCATATATATTTATATACATATCTATCTAATGAAATTTAAACATTTATATCATTATGTTCATACATAGATTAATGTATAAATAACAGTAAAAGCATACATGCAGTATTCACAGGCAAAAACCATAATTATAATAACATATACAGGCAATACTCATCCATATAACATGTACAAATACACATGTAAATGAATAGAGAAATGGGTACTTATCTTGTAATTGAAGTACACCAACTGCATACAGACCTTCCACGAACCTCCCAGCCATAGACATCACTGCTCACCATTATTAGCAGTGGGTCATTCTCGAGCTAGGACTAAACCCCATCGGGCAAGGGATTCCTAGTCTAGGCAAGGTCGACAGGGAAGTCACACAGTTCAATAGGAAGGCATTCCTCCAAGGAGACACTTACACCCACAACTCACATAATCTCATTCCCCACATGACTGTCCCACCCAAGGAGTGTACACTTTCATTGTCACACAGTCCATCAGTTGCCACACCTCCCTTTCCAGAGATTCAAGAACAAGTTGGTTTATGAATTCTCAGAGATCTGTAGTTGCTACTAGAATTCCTCCAAGAGAGCTCACTTCCTCAACACACTCTCTCACCTGGAGAGAATTTCTCACAGGTCTAACAACCTGCTTCTTCACACTCGCTCCTCAACACACAGGCAAGGTGATGGCAGCAACAAAAAATGGACATGTGGAAATGGTACTGATAGGACAATACATAGGAAACCCACAGGTACAGGTACAACGAGGTTAACCACAACANAATGGCTAAGGTTCAATCTGAGTCAGGCACTATGCAATAGTGCTCTGCTTCATAGGAAAAAACAATTAGCTTCCTAACATGATGTGCCCATTTTCAAAAGTTGCAGAGATTGATGGTAGAGGCAATGGCTGGTTGTGTCAAGGCTCTCCATGTCTCATTGCATGAATCAGTGGGGAGTATGGATGACTTCCAGAGTGGTGACCATCACGATAATGGTGAGGTCCCCCCCAACGAGATGACTTTCCAACCTAAAAACTACATGCGCCCAGATTGACACATGTCTTCCTAAAGCTGCATGAGCTCCACTTAACACTCATTCCCTTTCTCCAAGAACTTAAGACAACATGGTTATGTGAAACCTTAGCCTCTAGGAAACAATAATATAATATTGTTCCTTTAGAGATAATCCCTCTAGCTTAGCCCCTATTCCTGGACACTTAGCCACTTCCATTTCCCTACATAGTGTAGCTTATTCCCCCATAACTCTTTCTTCATGGTTGCTCTGCACGCAACGATGTATAATTTTTATTAATGATCTGCATAATTACATATACAAAACAGGCTCCTAGCCTTAACATCCTAGGCTCTCTGGCCTAATCATCACATAATCCTCCTAGCTTATTATAACTCAGCTCACCAGCCTAACAAACATGTTTACAATGCATCATTACTACTGGGGCTCTGCCGGGGGATATTACATAATTGATTGGAATGTAATTCAGGTGGACCATGAAGGGGATTTCCAGGTGGAACCAGTATGCATCCTAGACCAAAATGTCAAAGTGCTCAAGAACAAGTCCATAGGGCTAGTAAAGGTTCAATGGACCTGCTACGATCCTAAAGATGCTACATGACAACATGGAAAAAACATGTGGGAAAAAGAATGGTAAAAGAACCACATCTTAGAGTCCTATCCAACTACGCTCGGGAACCTGATAAAAGAATGGCTCATTCCTTGGGTTAGCCATGGATGGTACATCCCTTGGTTTAGCCTTGATAAATTAATGGTGCATTCCTTGGGTCAGCAAGATGAAAGGAACAAGAGATTATGGTTGGGACTACTGCTGGAGTTGTGAATTTGCAGAATTTTATTTTCTAAGTATTGTGATGAAAATTGGCATATATGTATATCGACATAGTGTGCATTGAGGATGACACACAATTGTAGGGGAGGGGGAATGTAACATATCTACTATAATCCTCATTTTAATTAATGTTTAATGTAGATATAATATGTTGTTACAGCCAAGCAATGTAATATGTGAATTGCATTTCCATGTTTTAATAATAAAAATTTGATGCTAGCTGCTAAGGGGACATGGACAAAGATGGGGACTAGATTAATCCACAAGAGAGGGGAGGGTCTAAGAGAATTCCTAAAAGGGGTTCCAAGGGGGAATTACCCATGTCTATTAATTCACCCACATTATTGAATTTTATTATCATAATGTATTAAGCTCTATTTTTTGATTGAGTGTCATCAAAGCCAATCATTGAATACATGTGTTAGCTAAATGAGCAAAATAGAGGTGCTTACAAGCTTAGTTGGGTTAGCTAAGCAAGACAACTGTAAAGGAAAAGGATTAGAGAAAGAAATATAAAAGAACAACTAAGAATTAAACTAAAAAATAAAAGAACAACTAAACTATTGAGCATAAGGACATAAGAACAAAAAAAACAATAAGACTCATGTCACCAATGGCAAGGATTATATTAGTGAAAGAAAACACCAAGAAGAAAGAGGACTATGGGTCCCTTCTTCCTCCAAGGGAGGGCTCTTGGACCCCCACAAATAAGCTCTTCTTACAACTTTGAATGAAATGGTGAAAGAATCCCAAGCTAATCCACTCAAGAGGTGAGATGGATTGCCCAATGTAATGGTGCTAGTATACTCTTGATGAGAATAGAGGATTCCTCAAGAGAATAGTAGCAACATAACTTTGCTAATGAATTCCTTGAAAATGAAGTGCACCCATGGCCTTATTTTATAGCACCTCTTTGAGGTATTGTGCAACCAGCTTGTAGTGTGAAAAGAGGCTATTTAGGGCATTTTTAGGTCTTTGACTGACCGCCTAGTCGAATTTAGTCAAGATTTGGGTGTCAAATCAACTTGGAAGTTGTTCGTCACTGTAATTGCTTATTAACTAAACAATCAAGTGTTACATAAATTGTCAACCCAGGGAAGTCTGTTATTTCAAAGTTAATCACACACTGTATATGCTCAATCTCAAAAGCAATCTAGAGTTGTAGTAAAAGTACATTAATCACACCTTGCCTTGAACAAAATGAAGTTCTACTTTGAATTACAGAAAAACAACCTACCTATTGCAGAGTTCAAAGTTTAAAGAAATAATTATCCGAAGAATCATGGATTACATTAAAAAATAACAACCTAGGAAAGAAACAAGGATGATTTTAGGGGCTAAATTTCGCTCATGGGCTAATTTTCCATGGTTTTTCCCAAAACAAGATTCGCTATTCTAAAAATGATTCGCCCAAATTATATAGGATAAAATTATTTTAACTTAAAAGTCACCAAAATTTTATACAAACTACATAAAATCCTTAGAAATTTGAATATTTTTACAAAAATATCGCCAAATATGTATAGTTGGAATATGAAGGATTAATAAGATTCACCAAGGTTTCTACATTTAAAAATAAATTTCCATCCTTAAAATCATCCCTGGAAAGAAATATTTCAAGATACTGCAAAAGGAAAGACCAACTATTTTGTAACAGAGAACAGGACCCTATTCCCCAAGCAGGAATCTTCAGCACCTGTTTCCGACTATCACACTTTCATGAACTCATTACTAATCAAAATGATTGACACGCACTGAAGGCTAATTATCTCTGAACAGAGAACATGACCCTATTCCCCAAGCAGGAATATTCAGCACCCGTCTCTGATTATTACGCTTTCATAAATTCATCAAATAGAATTACCAATCAGAATGATTAACAGTTACCCAAGCATGAATTATATGAAAACAATGTAACAATCAGTAAATCAGAGTTTCAGCAAAACAAAGTTCAGTAAAGTAGAGTTTCAGCAAAACAAAATTTAATCAAGGCATGAACAAAAATAATATTAACACACTACAGAACTAATGGGTGAATCTTGTGAAGAAGGTGGGCCCTCCCTTCTCACAAGATTCCCCAGAAACGAAATGAACTAGGAAGGAATGCTCAGAATAATCTTTTATTCATCTATCAAATGTATCATGTCACAATGTCTGAAGTAAACATGTCCTTCTCTGTAATTCCTTTCTTAGCCAAGATGGATCCCCCCTAATGATGATTTCCCCTTATTTAAAGAGGAGAATCCCCTCGATACAATTGATCATCAAATTACATGTGCACATACCAATCCTATTCTTAGTCAGATCTAATCTTCTAAACTGGAATAGGATATCCTGGTCTCCCATAACAGGATGTTATTGCAATAATTAAAATGGTGTTGGGTGAGGTGTAGCTATTGTGGTTGGTGTAATAGCTTCCTTATTTATCTTCTTGTTACTATTGTTGTGTATTGTTTCAGCATTGCAAATCGTGAGTTGTTTCAGCAACGAGATTTGCGTTCTGACTGTTTCAGCAATGTGGTCTCAAGCAGTAGCGATGGTTAATTCTGGATCAAGGTGCGGCTATTGTGGTCAGTGTAACAACTTCTTCTTATGTTGTGTGAATTGTTGTTTTAGCATCGCAGACCATAGACTGTTTCAGCCATGGAGTTTGCATGCTTTTGACTGTTTCAGCAATGGGCCTTCAAACTATAATCTGCAGTTCGAACTATTTCAGCACTTATATATTTTTGATCGATGGTTAAGTATGAGAGTAATGTAAAATTATATGTAAAACAAATTAAACATATAGCAAAGAGAAGAGATGTTATATACCTTTGGAAAGATAGGGTAAGGTGATAACGTAAGCTTAAATGTGAGTGGAAAAAGGATGTAATGGTAGCAAAAAGTGTGAACAAAAAGGTGCATTATAGGGTCCTAACATCCCCCCCAACTTAAAAGGTTGCTTGTCCTCAGGTAACTTCAATCTGAATCTGAATCTGAATACCGACTCTGAGCGTGCAAATTACTTAAGCAGTAGCTGTGGAAAGTGATGTCTATTAGAGCTTTGAATCCTTGAACGCGTTGTAGCCTTTGCTAAGCTGTTGTTTCAGCCTTCTTGGGCAACTTATGATGAACTTGATATTTCTCTGTTGGCATCCACAGAATAGGAAAATGAAACCGATAACCTATCCATCTTTCAGCACATTGATGAACACATTTGATGTAGCTAGGTACCCAGGAGATTATTGTCTCAAGATTGGTGGAAGGGGTTGTATTCTTGTCTTTTCTCAGCACATTGTTGCCAAAACATGTTATTTTCTTGTAGGGCGGTGATCTCTGTGGATTTAATGAACTGTTGACAATCCTGAATTACTTTTTTCTGTAGTTGCCGAATATATTGAATCATCCCTGGTTTCTTCAAAAACTGATAATACTCTGCAACAAAAGTGGCAGCGTTGTGTGGTTCTGGCCGTATCCAGAGAAGACGGTTATCCTCGTTATGCTTGGCAGCTAGGAAGTCATTCTACCATGTAATCTGATTGTTAAGGAAGGAGGTGAGTGCCCGAATCTGGATATCACCGATAAGAGGGTTAAGGTTAAGCTATCGGTTCTTAGGGATGGCCTCATTATGAAGATATACCTCACAGAGGAGGTGTTGATCCATAGTAGAGGTTTCTGCAAAGGTTCTAACAAAATCTGTTGGATTTAACACTGCATGGGGTCTACCTTATTTGATTGATTTAATCTGAAAAAATGTAAGTCGTTCCATGAGGAAAAGAGAGTAATTGGAGGATGGCTTCCTTGCAACCAACAACTTTTGTGCCAAGTCAAACATTAGGAGCAATTTTCCTTTTAGCTCTTTATTCTGCTTCTTATGGGCACGGGATTCTTGGCATGTTTGCTCCAAATATTTCCAGTTTGAATAGATGTGGTTTAGCCAGAGTAGTCTGTGCTCCTGAAGGCTTTTGTCCTGTGTAATAGAAGACTCTTTTTTCCATTTTTCCATTATTTCCTGCTCATCCCATGGTTGAGTTTGTGTTTCAGCATCGCAAGTGATAGGCTAAGGTAGGGTCTGAGTGGCTTGTTCCACAAGAGTATGGGTATTGATCTGGCTAGGAGGGGCAGATTCATCAATAGGCAGTGTTTGTACAACTTTATTAACAAAAACAGGGGCTTCAGATGTGGCAATTATTGTAAGCCAAGGTTCATTTTGAATTTTGGAAGGTCCTGTTGGTTCTTGTGTAACAGTAGGGTTTTCTTCTTTAACTGCAAAAGTCGTAGGTGTAGGGCAAGCTCCAGGCATTGGAATTTGAGTTACTTTGTAGCATGCTTGATAATAGATGTCCCCACATTGACTGCACATATACTCTCTACACTGATTCTCTGTTGTATTTTCCTCTGTCATAGTCGCTATGCGAGCCGGGGTGTACAATTTAAGTTCCTTCTCCTAGGCTTCCTTTACCATAACTAGATTTTTCTTGTAGGCTTCTAGTTCAGACCTTAGGAACTCATTTTCTTGTAAGACAGAGGCCATTGTTGGTTCTAGTTGTTGATATTTCAAGGGTAAATTAAGAGGGGTGACTAGTTCTTGTGTAATAGTCATAGCCGTACTAGCTGGTTTTTTTGGAGCAGGTACAGGATCGACAGCTGATTCTTGTATTTCATCTTCTTGATGTAGAGAAAGTAATGTTGCGGCACTCTGGGCCTCTGATTCCTGTATTTCGGTAACAATATCAGTAGCTGGTTCTTGTGTTTCGGCTGTAGCTGGTTCTTGTGTAACAGTTATAGCTGGTTCTTGTGTTTCAGCTACTGAATGAGTAGCTGGTTCTTGTGTTTCAGCTACCTGATGAGTAGTTGGTTCTTGTATTACAGCTACTTGCTTTGAAAAGGATGATGTCACAGTACACTGGGCCTCTAGTTCTTGTGTTTCAGTGCCCATGGGTGGAATAGGTGAAAATTCCAAAATTTGGGAGGGTGGAGGTGTACGGGGTTTTAGCCAAATGGGTTGGGAGTTTAGGGCAGTGGCAGTAGTGGCTTCTCTTGTTGAGGTCCTTGTTCATTTTCTTTGTAAAAAGGAGGGAAAAGGAGGAATTTGCTTTCATTTGCGTGGGGGTTTTTCCTCAGTGATGGGGCAGGAAGAGTTGTCTGGTTCAGAATCATCGCTAAGGATATGAACGGTAGGAGTGGATGATTCTGGTAAGATGTGGGGAGGGCTTGGTATGGTGGGAAGGTTAATTAGATTAATTGGGTCTATAGGCAGACTGTTAGGTACTTCTGGAGGATCTGGAGGGTTTTTTGGTTGTTGTTCCTAAATATTTTCACAATGTTCAACAGCTTCTTGGGGGTCTATGGGTGGGTTGTTTAGGAGAGGGTTTTGTTGGGAAAACCCCTTTTAGATGATTCGTTGAGCGAGATGGTTATGGGTGAGGGAAAGGGCAGGATTTTTATCCTTTTTACAGTAATGCGACATATTTCTAAGACATCCGAGCAAATAGTAGGGAATATCACCAATCTAGCATGTCGTAAATGAGACAACAAGACAAAATCGTACTGGTAGACTACCTAGTATCTACCTTCATAGGTAAGGTAGTGCTTGACAAACTCTGCAACTTTCGTCCAAGGAGGCGGCAATGAGCTGAGTCGAACACCCCGGCATTTAGGTTCAATTTGTTCCCCTGGCAAGAGGAAATCCTGCTGGGCATTAAGGATGATGTGTTTGCGGCTGAACCAATGAATGCCAGTGATAGGGAGACCTGAAACCTATGCTATATCATCCTCTGTAACTGGAATCCAAACCCATTGAACAATGGAATAATCTTCCTGAAGATTTCAAGCAAATTGAAGAACCTATTGTTAATCAAATCCCTGGAGCCTCTGAAAATAACCCAGCCATCCTGCCTGCAGAAAAATTTGATAGACTTCTGGATATAGTTCTAACAGGCCTGTCATGGTGGGTTCATACCTTATAACAGGGCCTCCCATAGCCAACAACTCAGTAAAATGCATCGTCATAGAGTCAAGTAACCACTTCTATGCAGAGTAAGTTTTTCGGGTGAAGGCATGCAAATGGTGGTGAAACAAACGAAAAGATGGTAAAAAAAAGAATGACGGTGGTCAGTTCGTGTGAAATGATGGTATAATATTTTTATATTCCCCCCCCGTCAAGTACAGCTAAAATAATGATTTTACATGAGTGATAATAATGAGTTGGGATCTTCTCATTAACCATAGTTCCATTGTATTTACATATAAAATTTACATACCTCATCTTTACCTTTAATTCGTACTTCAAACAAAATATAGTGCCTGTCCATAATAGTTCTGCAGTAGGCATGGGGGAGACTTTTGATTTGTTAGAGAAATTGTATCAAGGATTTGTCTAGTGGAAGGAAAAAATGTAGTATGAGAGCGAAAGAGCTTATTGACAGAGAATGCTGAAAAGTTGGTGTTTCAGCAACAGGGAAAGAATAGAGAAATGTTGGCTAAAGAGTGATGTTGCAGAATACTACTGAGGAAGTGGTGTTTCAGCAGTGGTGACATGTTGCTGAGTAGTGGTGTTTCAGCAATGGAAAAAAGGGTGAAAAATTGTTGAACAATGGTGTTTCAACAATGGGGGAAAAGGCGAAAAGTTGTTGAATAGTAGTGTTTCAACAGTAGGAAAAAAAAGGGCGAAAAATTGTGGAACAATGGTGTTTCGGAAATGGGGGAAAAGGCGAAATTTTGTTGAACAGTGGTGTTTCAACAATGGGGAAAAGGCAAAAATTTGCTAAACAGTGGTGTTTCAGCAATGGGGAAAAAGGGTGAAAAGTTGTTGAACAGTGGTGTTTCAGCAATGGGGAAAAAGGTGAAAAGTTGTTGAACAGTGGTGTTTCAGCAATGGGGAAAAAGGCGAGTAGTTGCTGAACAGTGGTGTTTCAGCAATGGGGAAAAGGGAGAAAATTTTCTGAACAGTGGTGTTTCAGCAATGGGGGAAAAGGGGAGTAGTGTTTTACAAGATGAAGCTTGGCTCTTATTGAAGTAAGATCGTTTTTTCTTGGTAGGCTTTTTCTTTGATCAAGAATCTGCAAAAATCAATTGTAACATGCCATTCCTTGACAGGGATTATTAGTAAAAGAAATCTAATCTAATACTAAAGGAATTAAATTCAAAAGAATTAATTGCAATGAGGGGAAGGATGCCCCTCTAAAAAGAGGTAATGAGAGTCTACCATACATGTGGCCTTAAAATCTTCTTTGGAAATGGGGCACTGGTACAGACGGAGCCGATGACCATTCACAAGTAACAGTGTTTTAGAGTCATCGATTGTGAGGAGCCTTATTATTCCATTGGGGAAAATAGTGTCCACTTCGTAAGGTCCAAGCCATCTTGTACGTAGTTTCCCTTGAAATTCTTTAAATCGAGAATCATACAGTGAGGCCCAATTACCTTTTTGGAATTTCTTATGCTTGATGGTTTTGTCATGCCATTTTGATCTTTTTTGTTGAATCATAGTTGTTTGATGAATGGCATCTAGTCTCTTTTCATCCAATTCATTAAGTTGCTGCAACCTAGTTGTCTGTGCATCGGTCAAATCAAGGTTGACAGCTAAAGCAGTCAAGGTTTTGATTTCAAATTCCACAGGAAAGATGACACTTTTTCCATAAACTAATTCATAGGGAGAGAATCCTGTAGTATTTCTCCAGGTAGTTCTGTAGGCCCATAATGCTTTAGGGAGCCTGTGAGACCAATCCTTTCTATTTTCCTTCACTCTTTTTGTGAGAATGGCTTCTATTACTTTATTTGTTCTTTCCACCTATCCATTGTCTTGGGGGTGGTATGGTGTAGTCATTCTATGTTGAATATGATATTTTTGAAGGGTGGCCTTAAAAATGTGAGAAGTGAAAGGAGGTCCCCCATCTGTAACTAATTCTCTAGGCACTCCAAATCTGATAAAGATGTCTTCAAATAGGAAATCTAGAACTGCTTCTTCAGTCGCTCTATGAAGTGCTTTAGCTTCCACCCATTTGGTCATATAATATGTGCAGACCACTATATAAACTTTTTGATTGGATGGGGGGTTAATGGGTCCTACAAAGTCTAAGGCCCATCTTTCAAATGGTTCGAGTACTACCTGGATATTTAATTGCATTTCATCTCCATGATTAGGATGGCCCATTCTTTGACAGCTATCACAGGCCCGAACATATTTCATTGCATCTTTAAAAAGTGAGGGCCAATAATACCCCATCCTGAGAATTTTATGTGTTGTTCTCTTATCAGCAAAATTCCCTCCATAAGGGCCATCATGACAAGCTTTTAGTAGATCATAAACCTCATCTTCTCTAATGCACCTTCGGATTTCTTGATCAAGTCCTATGTGGAAAAGACACCCACTTATCCAGCTATACCGAGCACTTTGTTGAATGATTCTTCTTTTCTCTC
>JASDQU010227208.1:0-12210 GCA_032191745.1 Picea mariana | reverse complement strand
TGTTCCCAAACCCGAAGTTCCTCTGTGTCCACTATTGGAAATCTGTCAATTGCCTCTTCATGCACTCGAGCAGTGTGGTACTCCAGTCAAAAATTTGTGCATTCATGCACTGGATGGCATAGTTCATCTGTGCACGCGAAGCCTGATGCAAGGTTGGTGAGTTGGTAATCTGCTCAATCAGTAACAATATAGTATGTAGTGTTAAGTTAGTAATCTTGCTAATGGGTACCTGGGAGCCCACACGGTCAATCCCAGCCTCACAATTCTCAACTATCAATTTCGAGATCTTGCTCGGCCCCATAGGAAACGTCCGGAAGTTGACTAGTTCCCCTCTCCTTGAGAGGCCAATCAGAAAATAGATATCCTTGGTGGTGGGCACCAGTGATTGCACCTCTAGCATAAATGCCTCTGGATCAGGGTTCCAGTAGTCAATCAAGGAATTCAGTAGCCTTGGTTGTGCGAGCATAAATGGACATAAAAATAATTTGATTAAACCGCATTGCATTAACACGGCCACAACATTCGTATCTGCTGCAACCAACTCACTGATTGCCTCATGCTCCCTTTCGCTCCACTGGACATACATCCTGCCAACACAACAAGGTAAAGGAGGGTCAGTACTTCCTTTTAGTTTTCTTTTTCATCATAAAAGGGGGGTACACGCAGGCTGTAGAGGTGACAGTCGCATGTACACATGGGTAGACTTTACTCTGCCCGAATGTACATGCGTCCTGTCTAGAGACAACCCGCGTGTACCTAGGGCCGACCTTTTTAAAGTTGACGTCCACCCAAAAAATAAAATAAATAACAAAATTGAAGTATTGAATAACTAGATAAAAGCATTTGTACTTACTTGGTCTAAGCATAAGTTCATTTTGTCCACTGTAGCTCCCGGAATCACTATTTTTGGCAAAGGGGGTCTTTTGGCTCCAGAGTCAATTTCCAAATCAGCAATGGTGATAATGAACTGCCAACTTCTATTTATAGACTTTTTGGCCTCCTTTCGTCACTTTTTTGGCCTCCCTTATTAGTTTATTTATACCAAAAACCATTTAGAGTGATCCAGGAGTTATATGGGAGGGATTTGATCGGGTATTGGGACATTTGTTTTTGAGTTTCAATAAAATATTGACGGTCCATAAAAAAAAAAAATCAAAAATCAACTTGAGCATATAGGTTAGGTTACCACCCCAACTTTTGCATCTCGTTGTCTTTTTTTTCTGCTATAGGATCGATCCCATCAGGTTGTGACATGGAAAAATCATATCTACTCTAGAAGTGTCACAACTTGGTGGTAGAGCTTACCAGATCATGGATGCCCTAGGTAGGTCCTAGTTGCATTATGGTGTCCATGCCATTTCTAAAAACACTGTAGGCTCGGGAGTCCGTATAGACTTTCTTGAATATGAGTTTGAGCCTCATTTGCATGAGTATTTTTCACTCTTTGTCTCACCCTCAGGACTCCCAAAAAATAACAGGTCTCCTTTTAATCCCTTTTCAGACCCTCTAAAAATGAAAAGATTGTCGAGCGATCTTGTGGCCTTTCACGCTCGTTAAACTGAAATTTGAAGTCACATCTGTCTGGCAATAGTTTACCCCTTTTTCAGTCCAGACGATCAACTGTATGAACAAAGGTATACTCTATCGAATTCCCATTCTTTAGAAGAGTACTCTTAGGTATAATTTTATTCCTTTTTCGGGCCTGAGGGACTAAATTTACGAAAAAGAAACCCCCATGGAGTCCATAGTTCAACTCTTTTCAGACTCCCTAAAATTGAAAAGATCTCTGAGTGACCTTATTCTTTCACACTCGTTAAATTGGTTCAGAAGAATATTCTTGATGAAGTCCATAGTTAAGCTTTTTTCAGACTCCTTAAAAGTGAAAAAATAGCTGAGTGATCTTGTCCTTGTCACACTTGTTAAAATGGTTTTGAATTGACATCTAATCGGTGCTTGTTTATCCCTTTTTCGAACTGACTAGACTATTGTCGAAAAAGGTACCCCAGCGGAGTCTCCTTTTATTCTTTTTCAGAATCTCTAGATATGAAAAACCACCGAGTTTACCTTCTCTGGGCTCGTTAAAATTACATAGAAGGATGTTACCATTGTGTGTTTTATCAACTGCATTTGTATACCTTATCCACCAGCCTTGTGATAGTTTTCTTCTGCGTCTTAACACCTTTGGCCGCCAGAGGATTTTCCCTGAGTATCATTTTACCAAAACATCAGTCTTGTCCTTGTGCCTTGAGCTCATATGTTTGCAGTACTTGTTCCTCCATTGTAATGTAATATTCTTTTATTCTTTTTCCAAAATTATCGAAAAGAACAAAACAAAATCAAATATACCCCAAAAAGAGGATGGGAAAAATATTTTCTTTATTGGCAGCATAATGAGTCTCCCTTGGATAAAGCACATCTGTCCATTTGATCATTAGACTATGGGATGTAGTACAACCTTAGGAAGCTTTTCTCGCTATACAAAGTTGTTTCCTCCACCGTTTGGTTATTCTTCCAAACATATGGAGAGTTTGCGTTGCCTCCTGCTTTGTAGACTTATGATTAACATAAATGTTGCTTGAGTCTTATCACTTGTCGTGCTATTGTCCAAGGGAATTTTGTCACTAATCTTGAGTCGGCCCCTCTTCTACAATATGTCTCTTGTCCACATACTCGGTCATCTTGAATGTCCAATCAAGTCCTTGTTTGAAATCACTGAAGCCTTCAGTCCGATCATCAAGATTATCAAGTCCATAACCGACGAGTTGTCGAAGACCTCTGGGTAGTGTAATTGTACACTCATATTACACTCCTACTCGAGTTTAATAAGATTTTGAAGTTGTTGCTTGAGCTTTGAAGTCCAGCCATCAGGACAAATTAGCTTCTGGAAGATGGATACTCTATATGTATATCTTTCTGATTTCGAGATGTAGCTCCGGTGTGTATTATTCACGACTACTCTTTATAGTTATTTGACATGGATCTACAGTGTATTTGATCAGTATCCATGGTTCTATTTTATTCCGAGCATGGGTATGCCCGCCTCGGTGAGACATTTGTTATTTTGCAGACAACACCTCCTGGTTCTTGATNAATTGCACCACACATGCTTACCTAGCATCAAGCCAATTCATATCCCTTCTTTGCCAAAACTCTGCTGAACAGCTCTTTGAAAATCCTCTTGTGTCAAGGCCCATGCGCCCTAACCCATTAATACACACATGTGCACGCTGTCTGGCTCACAACAGCCTGTGTGTACCTAACAAAGCACGGAAAAAGGAAAGTTTCCAGCGGAATAAAAATCTATGGGTCAGTTAACTGAAACTCTCGACCATGCATGGCCGAGGGTTCGTCCAAAACCCTAGCTCCTTCTAGCCTATAAAAGAAGGAGTAGGGGTACCATTTGAAGGAGTAAAAAATATAGCGAAGAAACTCTGCCCATTTACATAATCTATTGTCCCAACCCTTTATCCTTTCCTCATGCCAAAGGAGATTTAATGCAAAGCAGTTGAAGGACAGAAGAAGAGGAGCCTAGGATTAGGTTCAAGGAGCGGTGGCCGGTCTCAAATTTTTTGTAAGTTGATTCACTTTCAGTAATAAAAAGAATACTTTTCCCATCCCAATGCATGAATTGTCTATGGTTTGATTAATTTATGCTTGATTTCTAACCCTCGAGTATAGAAGTAGCATGCATGCATAGTTGTTGTTTGTCTTGATTGCAGGTTATCTGTGGAAGGAGTAGCGCAAGAAAGTAATCAAAGAGAAATAGAGGATCTACATCGAACACCGGTAATAAGGTTGGTGGTCCTTTTCCATGAATTTATTGTGAAAAATGGTTTTAAATCTTGGGTTGTAGGTAAAAAAGTAGTTTCTATTCGGTCAAATCTGCATGCAAGTCTGACCCTAGTTTGCTAGTCCATAGGGTGTTTTTCCCAAAAACAACGACACATATCAAAACTAAGAAACTAATTCCCTTCAACTGGGCCTCCACCACTTCAATCCTCCACCAAAGGAAAGATCATATCAAGAAGTCAATGAGGTTCTCCATCACAAAGAAGGAAGAGCTTGGGGGTTGAACAAAGAGTTCAGACTTTCAAGGACAAAGGGATGTAGACTCAATATGAAGTAAAAATTTTTCAGAGTGTCTTTGTTCTCAAAGTTGAATTGTTCCATCTCCTCAAGGCTTGGATATGGCTCAATTTATATCCTTCAAATGGAATTGAAGGGCCAAGTCGAAGCGTTTCCAGTATATGGAAGGTAAAGGATCATGGATCTTGTGACATGGCATGGAAACCTGACATAATTTTTAATTTTGAGCACCAAACCCAATGTACACGGGATGTAGTGGAGAAACCTCCATATACACTTGTTGTATAACTAGTAGGGCACGTATATGTGGAAAAATATTCTTTTTTGTCTCTGGAAGGTACAAAAAGGGACTTCAAGTCTACATAGGGAAATGGAAAGTCCATCCAATCAAGTTGCATGGGGTGAGGAAAAATTTGTTGTAACAGATGCCCCCTAATGTGTGAGGTTAGAGGAGTATCTGCGATGGCCAAAATACATTATAATTCCTAGAAGTGGAGTATGTGAGACTTAGTTGGAAGTGCTAGTTACCCATGAGAATATTACACTCCATAATGACTTTGTACACATGGATGCCAATATGAATTACACTGCAGATCCATGTGGAAATATATCAAATAGTTAATCATGGCCATGAATATGCAATACAAAGCAGACATATTCCATAGGTTTTTATAGTGACGAACAAGGCACATTGGAATCCAGTCTCAAAATAAATCTGAAGATATTTGTATACAATGGAGTACAATCTGATCTCCCATGATCACTGAAGTCATATAGGTATTGGTCCAATGAAATACAACAAAAGATTAGGAATGTTTTTATTGTAAGTTGGAGGTCTTATACACTATCCGTCGAAGGTGCAATTCTACATCATGTGAATAGAGGAGTTGAGGTCGAACACAATGAGACTTCCTTTGATTACCGGTCATTAAGGTATAATGTTAACAAGCGCGAGAAAACCTAGCGATAATGACAATAGGTATCAAAGAACCGAGTACATTCTACAACCATGAATAAGTGTGTTGAGTTCAAACACTTGAATAATCCATCGATCGAGAGACATTGATGTATTCCCAATTGTCGATCGTGGGAGAACCTTCCACTGATATCTGCAAGCCTCTAGGTACTCTTAGGACTCTAGGTCTCATTTCCATAATAGATGAGCTGAAGTTGATGGAAGGAGACCCATTGAAAGGAGAGCATTAGGGCATCTCTCATCAGTCAACACAAGATATAAAGAAATAAATTGATGATTAGGAGGAACTCAGAAGAATAGGATGTTCACGAACCAATGACCCCGTGCATCTCTCGTATGCACTAGATGAAAGTAGTGCATGAAAGAGACCCTCTAAATAGCATCCAATAAGAAATATTATCGACAAAGGTGAGGAAACCACCAATAAGGATAATGGAATCCAATACACTACATGAATCCCAATGTGTGAATATATTTCTTACCATCGAACATAAGGGAAACCCCCCAGTTAGCGACCAATGAGGAGGTGTCAATTGTTGGGTTCAAGTTTACCTAATCATAATGAAAGTAGGACTAGGGTGCATGGTAGGAATACAACTTTATGTGACTCTGAGATACACTGAGGGTATGGCCGACATGCAAAGTCAAGAGTTATGAGAAATGGCCGACACAAGATTATAGACTTTTTTTGAAAACGAGCATGAGACACATGGATAACTCAGGCAACATGGACTTGACGATAAAACTTCATGATGCAGGAAGCATCAACAAAATCTCCATACGGACTGAAAGAATAAATAGTCATAGGAGTAAACTCTAAGTAATGATCTCAAATTCCTAAGGTGATACTAAACCCAAACTTTGGATGACCCTGGACTCAAAATTTTGTGCTCAATTCAAAGGTGACACAAATATTGTCGGTATGAGATAATATTATTTTCCCGCTCGTCTGGTTTTTTTTCATAGGAAAATAAATGCTATGATACATGAGAGGAAACGAGTGTCGCGAATAAGCAACCGGATCCAAATAGTGGAACATAACTATTCCCAATGCAAGGAAGTGAATGCGGGGCATGGACACTCGGGGGGATGTTTTCTCTTAGGGTACATGGTGTCAAGATGCAAAGGATATAACAAAGTCTCTACTTGTCTAGTGATGCAAATTGTTGGGGTAAGAGGATTATAATGAGAAAGAAGGAACCAAAAATAGGCTCAATACTGCAAGTAGGATGATGGAATTCAATTACAACTTAACTCCAAAGAATGTCCTTTTTCATAGATTTAGTCCCCTAGGCCCTAAAAAGTATAAAATAATACCCAAGAGAACTCTTCTGGCCAATGGTGAATAGAGTATTCCTTTTTCATAAGTAGTCTACTTGTTCCAAAAAAGGGTTAAACTTACACCAAATAGACATCCTTTCAAATCCATTTAACGAGTGTGAAAGAGACAAGTTCACTCGACAATCTTTTCATTTTTTAGAGAGTCAGAAAATATCTGAACCAAGACTCGGGGGGAGTCCCATAGGTAACGGTCATAATGCTTATGAGTAATAATATGGGGTTTGAACGCAAAGTCATATCGAAACTATAAGGAACTCCCATTCCTATGGAATAACTTCTGCATGGGCACCAAATGGCACAAAGGTTCTAACTAGGGCATCCATGTTTGGTGAGCCTCTACCACTTAATAAAAACACTTCTAGTAGTAGTAAGAAGGTTTTGTGTCACTAATAAATGTGTTCGTAACTAGGGTGTATGGATCACAGTCATAGGATGATGCAAGAGTGAAAAATGGAGTGACAAAGTATCCTATATTATGGTGAAAGAATATACCTACCGAAGGCATGAACGAGTGGTATGATGCTATAAACCGCAAAAAATTCTGGACAAAACCACCAAAACCAATTCTTTCCACTGCACTATTAGTCCATAAGGTCAAAAATTAGCACAAACTATAGGAAGTGGGTAAAAAAATTCTACTAATAGTAAAAATAGACCATTTTACCATATCATTTGAGTTTTTTCACCCACATAGTGCATTTTAGGCCATTTTCCCCATGATCTTCAAGTGACGATCAACGAAATCGACAACCATCTGGACCAAGTAAGTCCCCAGTATGGTCACCAATTTTGTTTCGAGGAAAATATCTCTATGGCATGGGGTAAACCAAAACAAACAAAATGACATGTATAAATTAACTATAATCCCTAATATGCTATATAAATAAAATTATGACAAGATAAGTCCAAGATCCTACCTCGTCTGGACGTTCGATGAAGACCACCGTTGAGCATGCAACTCAAATATTTATACCTGCAACTTGTCCTCAACAACCAATGTATGCAAGCATATGGTGATAATATATAATTTTAGCATATAGATTAGCATAATCCATTAACATACATGAAAAATACGCCCATGGAATAATAATTCAAATATTTGCAAGATATCAATTGGATGAGAAAATAGTATTTCTATTAAAATAATCAACATAAGTATATAGGTGACAAACTTTTGTAACAACACATATCAGAACCAAGAAACTAAGTCCCTCCAACTGGGCCTCCACCACTTCAATCCTCCACCAAAGGAAAGCTCATATCAAGGAGTCAATGAGGTTCTCTATCACAAAGAAGGAAAATCTTAGGGGTTGAACAAAGAGTTCATACGTTCAAGGACAAAGGGATGTAGACTCAATATGAAGTGAAATTTCTCCAGAGTGTCTATGCTCTCAAAGTTGAATTGTTCCATCTCCTCAAGGCTTGGATATGGCTCAATTTATAGCCTTCAAACGGAATTGAAGGGACAAGTCAAAGAGTTTCCAGTATATCGAAGGTCAAGGAGCATGGATCTCGTGACATGGCATGGAAACCTAACATAAGTTTTAATTTTGAGCAACAAACCCGATATACTCGAGTTGTAGTGGAGCAACCTGTGTATACACTTGTTGTATAACTGGCAGGGCACATATATGTGGAAAAATATGATTTTTTGGCTCTAGAAGGTACAAAAGAGGACTTCAAGTCTACATAGGGAAATGGAAAGGCCATCCAAGCAATTTTCATGGGGTGAGGCAAACATTTTTGTAACAAATTCAAAATATCTTTTTTCAGCACTATGTTTAATAGGATTACATTTCTCTTGGTCATGTATTTTTATAGAACAATCAGATAGTATTCTAGGGAGTTATCTCCTACTCCACAAGTATTAAAAAAAATTAAATCAGGTATTTCTTTTATTGGGAAGTCTGGGCTGATGTCGTCTTCTTTCCAACAGTTAAAGTAGTAATATCATCCTTAGCCACAACTTCTTCCAAAGTTTCCTCGTCCTCCTCTACCTCGACCTTTGTATCCACCTCAACCTCGACCTCTATAGTCATTCCCTTGGTTAACATTCTTTTCAACTTCTTGTGCATGATAGATTGAGTGGATACTTGTTTTTTTCTTACTGTTCAACTGACATTCTTGGGTGGAATGATTATTCTCTTCACATATTTGACTATTTTACTATGTTGTCATTGATGTCAAATGGTTGATGTCAAGTATTTTCATAATGATGTGCTTGTACCATTGATGTATTGGTTGTTGGATTATGTTTCCATTGATATCAAGGTTGATGCTAAGGGAGTTGTATCATTGATGTCATGTCATGGTTGATAGGAAGTACCAAATGGATGAACTTCAAAGTGATCCCCTTATGGCACAAGTCCTCATGGGAAGACACTCTTGGACAAATTTCTCAAAGTGGTCCCATTATGGTGAAATCCTTCATGGGAATATTCTTTGTAAAGTCCAAATGGTTAAGTGGTTGAGTAATACTAGCAGTTTGGTTACGGAACCCAAGTTTGGTTGAGGAATAATGTAATGAATATCAATGAATTTTCACGTGAGACTATTCTATATGGATAGTACATGTCGTTCCATTTTTGGTGATATGTGGTATGTCACGTAGTTCCTCACAGTTGAGGAGATATGGCTTAGTGAAGTTGGAGTACTCTCATGAGTTATCTAGGAGTCCCTATAAGGTCAAAGAAGTCAATTTATTTTAGAAGCTCCTAGAAGAAGTTGCAAGATACTAGATATAATAAATACGCAGAACATAAATAAAATGCTAGAAATGGCAGAATAACAGTAATATAACCAGCATAATCTCCACAATAACACAGAAACAATATGAGAACAACAACTGAAATAGCACTTTGATTCAAAAATCAATGTTCACAAGCCTCTTTGAGGGGGAAACCTCCAGTTGAGCAGTGCTCTGTTACAATAATCTTCAAGCTAGGGTTCTCATACCCTTGACTCCTATTTATACTAAAAAGAAGCATCTAGAGGAAGATCCTTCTAGAAGCAGAAGCTTCTATTAGGTCTTCTTACATATGCCTTATTCTATTTTATTGAAAGGCCTTATTAATATTGACCTTTATTACATCTGAATATATTTCTTTAACTATGTGCGAGTTAGGACCCTAACATGTCCACCCCCTTAAAAACAACCTTGTCCTTAAGGCTTGATATGTGGAAACTGTTGTAGAATGGTAGTTGGTTCCCAAGTGGCATCGGCAGGAGTTGTATATTTTCATTGGACGAGCACTTCCTTGATGGTTCTCTGACACAGGCGACGCTCACGCTGGTCCAAAATGGCTTCTGGCTGTAACCAAATGGATCCTTCTTCAACTAACTCGGGAAGGTTGGTTTGAATTTGGCACCGATTTCCAATTACCTTCTTTAAGCATGAAACATGAAAAATAGGATGTAGCTTCAAATGACTGGGCAGAGCTAATTGATAGGTGATTTGTCCCACACACTTGAGAATGGTATAAGGACCATAGAATTTGAGTGCTAGCTTCTGACAATGCTTGGCCTTGAGGGAAGTTTTCTTGTATGGTTGCAGTCGCAGAAACACCTGATCCCCTTCTGCAAAATGACGTTCAGAGCGACCTTGATCTGCTTGTTGCTTCATGGGATTTTGTGCCATGACCAAGTTCTCTTTGAGGGTACGGAGAATATCCTCTCAAATTGTAAGTGTTTGGTCAACCGCCTGGACCTTTGATGTACCCGGTAAGTATGAGAGAACTGAAGGTGGTTTCTGTCCATATACTACTTCAAAAGGAGTCATGCGTGTAGCTGTATGACAGGAAGTGTTGTACCACCATTCAGCTAGGGGTAACCAGTGAACCCACTGATTTTTCTTTTCAGAGGCAAAACACCTCAGATATGTTTCCAAGCATTTGTTGACAACTTCCGTTTGACCATAAATTTGGGGATGATAAGCTATGTTGAGATGTAATTGGGTGCCTTGAATCTTGAATAGGTCTTGCCAAAAATTGCTTGTGAAATTTGGGTCACGATTAGAAACAATAGAGTGTGGCATGCCATGAAGCTTGAAGACCTGGTCCATGAAAATTTGAGCCACCGTGGATGCATTAAATGGGTGTCGAAGAGTGCAGAAATTAGCATACTTGGAAAGGTGATCCACAACCACCATTATGACTAATTTGTTTCCTGATTTGGGTAAGACGGTAATAAAGTCCATAGATATATCCTTCCAAATAGTAGGTAGGATCGAAATCGGTTGTAGTGTGCCCAGAGATTTGACTGTTTCTCCCTTGCTGCATTGACAAACATCACATTCATTGACAAACTTACGGATGTCCTATTTCATGCCATCCCAGAAAAAATATCGTTTGACCCTGTCATAGGTTTTGGTGAACCCAGAATGTCTCATTGTGGGTGTAGCATGGAGCTCAGAAATTACCATGGATTTAATCTTTAATTGTTTACTTAAATAAAATGGCCTTTGTATCGAAGCTCATCTTGGAGACAAGAGTACCCTGGGGGAACTGGAGCATTGGTCTGCAATCGCTGGATCAGATGTGAGATTTGGGGATCTTGTAGCCATTCCTAGTGAACAACTTGGAGCCAATCTGGTACAATGAAGGAAAGAGAAAAAAGGGATCCTTCGTCTTCATATTTTCTGGATAATGCATCCGCCACCACATTGTCTTTGGCTTTCTTGTAAATGATCTCATAATCATATTCAAAGAGTTTAGTCACCCATTTTTGTTGCTCTAGGGAGGAAATGCGTTGTTCCAGGAAGTACTTTAGGCTTTGATGGTCTGTCTTAATTTGGAAATGTTGCCCCAAGAGATAAGGGCACCAAAAATCAATGGCATGCAGAATAACCAACATTTCATTTCCATAGATGGGTTTTCCCAGATTCCTTTAAGATAATTGCTTACTGGTGAAGGCCAAAGCTCTACCCTCTTGCATAAGGATAGTGTTGATTCTTTTTACTGAGGCATCACATTCCAACACAAAGGTCTTTTTGAAATTAGGAAGGGCCAGAACCAGAGTGGTTCACATGGCCATCTTCAAGGTTTGGAAAGCTTGAGTAGTGGCTGGAGTCCAAGTGAAAGAGTTTCTTTTTAGAAGAGAAATGAGAGGTGCTGCAATCTTGCCATAATTATGAACAAACTTGTGATAATACCCTATTAAGACCAAAAATCCACACAAACTTTTGAGAGTCTCTGGGTGCAGCCAGTCTTGCATAGCTTCAATATTTGCCGGATCCACCCTAACGCCATCCTTGCCAACCAGATGACCCAAGTATTCTACTTTCGAGGCACCAAAGGAACATTTAGACTGTTTCAGGAAAAGTTGGTTTTGGGAGAGTAGATGGAGAACTCGATCCACATGGGTAAGATGGTCTGTCCATGTTTTGCTATAGATGAGGATATCATCAAAGAAAACTAAGACAAAATGACGAAGAAAAGGGTAGAAGACATGGTTCATGAGGCTCTGGAAGGTGGAGGGGGTGTTACACAAGCCAAAGGGCATGACAAAAAACTCATAGTGGTCCTCATGAGTGCAAAAGGTTGTCTTGGTAATGTCTTCCTCTTTCATACGTATCTGGTGATATCCCAAGCAAAGATCAAGTTTAGTAAAGAATTGGGCACCACTCAATTCATCTAGGAGGTCATCAATGACAGGAATGGGAAATTTGTCTTTAATGGTCAGTTTGTTGAGAGCACGAAAGTTAGGACACATTCTCCAAGAACCTTATTTCTTCAAGACCATGAAGACCAGAGAAGAGTAAGGGTTCGTACTAGGACGGATGATGCCTGCAGTAAGGAGTTCCTGGACCA